>CM060956.1:43847823-44107823 GCA_030765055.1 Mantis religiosa | reverse complement strand
CTTATGCAAGCACTGTCCGCCTGTTATCTTTATCTGCAGGCTCTTTGTGTACTCAAGCCGCGCTTATCTCTCGGCACCGAAATTTCTATGCTTTCTCCGCCGCGACACTATTGAAGCACGTGCTCGAAGGTCAATGACTGCAGTTTTCTAGAACCAAAATCGATTATATGGATTATTACTTATTATCGATATTATATTATAAGCGATTATTATCGAATGAAATGGCTTATATTCGATAAATAAACCATTAATGTCTGAGGCCCACATTCGGAAGGCCATGGGTTTGATACCCGTGCGTGATCTTCATGACCCATGGAGTTCCGGAGGTTTCCCTAGGTTGTTAGGCGAATGATGGAAGGAATAATTACATCTCCAGAATTCTTTACCTCTCTTTGTCTGGAGTTTAATAAATCCCCCCTCCAAAACTTGAAGCCACTGGCATAAGACGATATTTGCGAATAATAAAAATGTTGAAGTGTTAAACGTAACGAGTGCGGCAATGACAGGATCTCCGAGCAAGTATGGAAAGCTCCCAAATTTTAACTGAAATATTTCACTAAGTAGGCATTAATAAGCGATTATAGCTGTTGGCACTCTAACTACTCGATTCCCTTCGTGAGCACTTTAATGAACGTTAAGAGTTAATCAGTCACAATAAGCTATTTTATTGGCTTTTGGCGGCACAGGACAGGTGCTTATGCGATGCTGTTAGCTCATTACATGGATAAACTAGTTTTGCTGTAACAGGCTTCGCTGGGAAAATTGTTCTGTTAGCCATACGACTCTAATTAATTACGCCATTATTTATCGCGTAAAGTGAACTCGGCAAGCCGGCTCATTCTCGCGTTTTGTCATTATTAGTGGTATAATAGCGGAAACTTGCTTTCTACCCGCACAGTTAAAGCTAATAGCACGTAAGATCGTACTTGGAGACTGAAAACTTAATTCTGTATAAGTTGCAAGTTGGATATCTGGGTTACAGGATGCAGGATTCCCTTCCCTGTAAAAAGAAACACTGCATAATAATTACAACGTTCTCTCTACAAGTTATAATTAAGGGGACTCTCTTGTACCAAATGGATTTTCTTCCCTAATTAACCAATTTTAATGAAACTTTTAGGTTAAGTTGCGCCTACTATATACACTATTGGTATAAGTTTCACTGCTCTATATTAAATGTGGAAACGTAGAGTCAGACTGAAAAATTCAATGCCATAGCCGGGATTTGAATCACAGAACTTTTGGTCTCCGTCCCAGCTGCTCTAACCATTGAGCTACTATTAGCCAACATGCTGATATGACATTAAATTCTCCAAATGACCCGTATTTTTTCCGGTAAACCACTTAGGAGTTCTCATAAACACATAAGACAGCTACCATAATGGCTGCTTACAACATGTAAGTACTTTAAGGCCCGGGCTTTATAGTTAACCACTATTACGTCAATTAATGGAAATTAATTGACCTAATAGTGGTTAACTATAAAGCCCGGGCCTTAAAGTACTTAATGGAAATTAATTGACCTAATAGTGGTTAACTATAAAGCCCGGGCCTTAAGTACTTAATGGAAATTAATTGACCTAATAGTGGTTAACTATAAAGCCCGGGCCTTAAAGTACTTAATGGAAATTAATTGACCTAATAGTGGTTAACTATAAAGCCTGGGCCTTAAAGTACTTACATGTTGTAAGTCATGTTGTGTTAGAGTAATGTTTGGGAAAATAAAAGTTTTCGGGATTTTTCCACATGAAGAGTATTGGGGGAATGCGATAATGTTCTTGCAAATCTTCGTGTAGTATCCTTGGAAGATGCTGAACCAATTTTGGTATTTAGCCGACTTTGCATTTTTAAATTACTCTGTTCGCAGACTCACACATCGAGACCTTTTTTTTAAATGCTTTTTTTTATTCAGATGATCCCAAAATATATCTTCAATAAAACCTCGGTAGTGAATTTTTGGGTGGAATACAATACCTTCTCGTGGCAGGGTAAGCGAAAATAACTCTGACACTTTGAATAAAATAACAGAGTAGCAAAATGAGTCGTCGTATATACCTATTTGAGAGAACACAATGTTACACTTATAAAGAGAGATTGTATTGTAGATACAAACCTGAGGTATTTAAAGCAATTGACAATTATGTCATCAGCAGAGGCATTCAATCAACTTGACAATATATAATCTATAACTCTCAATGCATCCGGCTTTCACTTGCTGGCGGCCTAGTTCTGATAATTTAATGATCAATCGAGCAATAATCGAATATATCATCAGCAGGAAGATTGGAAACATGGTCAAGTTGTACTGAAAGAGTCAGTCGTACATCAAACATGAAGTTAATCTCCATATACAGATTCTCGGTGTATATTGAAAAAACATATTACACTGTTGCTACTTGTTTCTTTCTAACTCAAGTACAGTTAAGTTTGATAACACTTGGCAACAATGAAAATGTTTCAGGCTTAAAAATAGTGAATTTATAAGTATTTCAATCTGCTGAATTCAAAACTAACCATAAAAATGATAGATTAGCTCTTGTTTTGAAGATAGTGTCATTTCATTTTTTAGAGTGAAGATTTTAAATTTGGCGGATTTTTTTTTTGGGGGTGGGGGGAGTTGGCACACCTGTCAGATAACAAACCACAATCAGAGAGAAACTTTGGAAATTAAGTGAGACAAAAGTTAGAGAAGGCATTTTAGTCGGACCACAAATAAGAGAACTTGTAAAGGATCCTGCATTTGACCAAATTTTGGAGGGGAAAGAAAAGGAAGCTTGGGAAGCCTTCAAGGGGGTTGTTCATGGACTTTTAGGCAACAAAAGAGATGACAACTACTAGAATTTGGTGACAGTGCTCCTGCAAAAATACCTTAACCTTGGATGCAACATGTCCCTTAATATCCATTTTCTCCACTCCCACCTAGACTTTTTCCCTCCTAGTTGTGGAGCTGTTAGTGATGAACATGGGTAGAGATTCCATCAAGACATTTCTGTTATGGAACAAAGATATCAGAGCCGTTGGAACGAAGTAATGCTTGCGGATTACTGTTCGTCTTTGTATAGGGATTCTGCGGAACTCCATCACAAGAGGCAAGGTAAAAGACGAAGTCAATAGGCCACCACATGATTCTCTTCAGACACGACTATCTGTGAAGTTTTTCTCAAGAAATTTAGTGCTCTGAACATGCAATTACCAGTTAAAAATCAAATGCACTTTCATTTTTGTTAGCATTTATGTAATTAAAATGAATCCTTTTCTCTCAATCCGTTAATGTGAAATACTTCCACCTTGTGTATATCATAGAAACTGGAGCTAATAGAAATTGTTCGTTGCCATATTTGTTTTTCTCAACCCAAATTAGTAGGAATTGTCTCTCGAAACATTAAAAAATCATTATTATTATTATTATTATTATTATTATTATTATTATTATTATTATTATTATTATTATTATTATTATTATTATTATTATTATTATTATTATTATTATTATTATAATTATATATATTTTTCTTTTTTTGCCCAGTGTAATATTTGAACTTGGTTTTCGAAAGATAATTGTAAGTCCTAACAAACATAAAGGAATTGGATTTATTTTGATACAGACTCATTAATAGTAAGTAGAGGAGATATTGCTTTAGAAATACAGGTTTGAATTTCCAGAATAAAGGCATTGGTTTTGTGAACAGCAATCAAAATCGAAAGGACAGTAAAATACCAAGGTCTGCTTTTACGTTCAGCATGTTCCAGAATGCAACACGGTGATTTTTATGAAAATCACCCGCAAAACTACCCTTTGAATAGAAGATGATTCGTTATTTTTTATTTTATCAACTGTCTCTAATATGGCAATAAAAATATGTATTTAAGATATCTTCATCTAGAAATAAAATGAAAATTTAGTCTATTCTGGGAAAAGCATAAGAAGCCCTCTTTATTTTGAATGCCTTTTGTATAGTTAGTAAACTGCGAGTAACAAAAGATAAACATAATAAATTAAAAGATGTACGAGGTCGTTCCACAAGTACCCGTGTTGCTAAGGGAAGTTTGTGTGTTTCCAAATGATACCGAACATATAGAAGTAGTTACTCAGCTTCTATGTGACACATACAGATAGCCTTTACTGCCAATAGAGCCGCAAAAAATGCTCCAGAATGAGTGTGGTTTAGGCAATGACAGGACGACACGTGCCTCACGCTGTCGGAGTTCGCAGGTATAGGTCACACGCCGTGCCGCGTGCTGTAGCTGTTTGTAAACATAACGGCATACTCCGCAGTCGTTAATATTAAGAGCTTCTCTTGCTTATGAAACGCAATAAAGAAGCTATTGCTTAATTATTGTTTATGAGTGTTTAACGTGTTCCAAAATTCCGTTACAGCAGTCCATGATGGCAAATAAGCTGGTGGACATATGCAACTTATACCTTTTAGATAGAAGTTAATGTTAGTGAGTTTGAGGACGGAAGCATTAAATGATAAACAGAACAGAAAACGGCAAAGAATTGTAGATAAATTAACGAAAACTAAATGGTTTATACAATGATACGAGCATTTTATTTCACGTGTTTGATAATACTAAATAAAGCATTTGTAACTGAAAAGGAAGCTGTTGATATTTACAGTAAGTGGTTGAAAGTACTGTACAATTAAGATCATAACAAAATGCTCCGAAGTTAAGCAGATATATAGTATTATTGATTAACTATTTTTACAATTCATATTTTTAATGAATCGTGCGTTCGTTGAACTCCCTTCAGCTCTTCCATCCATCAAAACCATATCCGTCATTTCGGCGTTCGTATAGCGCTCCATATTGCTTGGATTTGCTATCTAAGTACGCGCAAAATTCTCCCTGTTAGGACGGAATGTGTAGTTTCACACTGAGGAGCAACCTTGCAACTTTCGGAGTTATTAGTCGACTTTTGTACAAATAACTGCCCTTTGCCTCATTACCTGAAAGGTAGGCTACGGTCACTGATAAAGAGCAAGGAGTAATGTTTTTGTTTTCGTGGCACGTGTATCACCATAACTTTTGAGGTTCACAGACTGCCTAATCACAAAGTCATGTAATATTTATTGCTGCATAAATTTACTCACTCTAACAGAGCTTTGAAGCTGCGACACCGAAATTCGCATTAGTTAAGTTATAAACCACGCAACGGCTATATTCGTTCGGTGTTGTTTTGAAACAACCTGTATACTGTCAGTTGTTACACTTTGTCAAAACAAATTTGGTGTTGATTCATAGGATAGTTTGGGTTTTACAGACATTTCAATAAGTTAATTGTTCTTTCACACTAGCCGTGTGTAGGATGAAGTATGGAAAGGTAGTCAGACTGAAAAATCCCATGCCATAGTCGGGATTTGAACCACGGATCATGTTAGCACGTTCGCCAGGTGGACGGAGACCGAAAGAGCCGTGTTCAAATCCCGGCTATGGCACTGAATTTTTCAATCTGAGTCTACCTTTCCATATTTCAATAGTGTCGCTAGCATTTTTGGACGGGCGCGGTCGGCGCGCACAAAGAGACAGTGTAGCGCGGAGATAAAAGCTTGCCGAAACAGAGAAAGAAAGAGACAGGTGACTGGAAGGTTTGCCTTTCATCTGGTGCCGTCTTGATTGTTAGAGGACATTCCATACATTTCTAGAACTATGAGTGGAGTTATAAAAGAAGCCGCGGATTGCCAGTTGACACAGTCGTAATCCGAACTGATAATCGTGTGCGTGCAGCTGTGACTTGAAAGTTCACTCTTTGTGTGGAAGACGATCTTGAAGGTTGTATTTGTGTATGTTACATAATTCTGCTATTGGCAGGGCTGTACAAACAGTGTCTTTCTACGGAAATAAAGGACAGTTTGAATTTCTGCAAACTTGACATTTAATTTTACGCATCCACAAAGTCATGGAGTTGCTAAAATGGAAAAAGAGCAGTATTGTTCAGTGGTTACCTTTCTGCTTCTAGATTTGAAAACTTGCGAGGAGATAAAAGGGAAATTGGATGTTGTTTACGGAGACCTTTCGCCTTCTAAGACAACCATTAGATATTGGTGTAACGAATTTAAACGTGGTCCAACATCTGTTTTTGACGAGGCGCGTCAAGAACACCCTGCAGAGGTGCTTACCAAGGAAGTCATTGAAAAAGTCCACAATATTATTCTCGTTGACCGTCGAATGAAAGTTCAATAAGTGCCGGAGGCCATATGTGTATCGACAGGAACAACAAATCATATTTTGCACGATAAGTTTGAAATGAATAAGTTAACGGTCCAATGGAGCCGCCTTTTCTCACAGTGGACAACAAGCGGGTGGGGCTTTCAAGTTCGAAGCTGTTTAAACGAAATCCTGACTTCTTACGTGGAGCTATCACTGTCGATTCATCATTATACTCCGGAAGGCAAGCAACAATAAAAAAGGGTTGTTTCCAGATAATGTGCCCCAAAGAAGGCAACGACGGCAGGAAAACTGATGGTGACGATTTTTTTGGAATGCGAAGGCATTACTTCTTGGAAAAAGGAAATACAACTACTGAAGCACACTATAGTGAATTACTGGTCCAATTCGACAAGGAGTTTAACAACAACAGCCCCATATGGCGAAGAAGAAAGTTCTGTTTTACTACGATAATGTCCCAGCTCATTCATCCAAAGTTGCCGCCGCCAAACTGCATGAATTACGCTATGAATTGCTGCCACACCCTCTATATTCTTCTGTTCCCATACATTAAGAAATGGCTCGCAAGTCAACATTTTGATAAAATAAGGTCATTATGGAGACAGGCGTAATTTGCAGATCTTGACAATCCTTATTTTTGGAGGGTTTAAAAATATGGCCGGAGCGTTGGGAGAAGTGTATATGACTAAAAGGGGGTTAGGTTGAGAAAAAAAAATTAATTGTATTTGAAAAAGAAATGGCATCTTCATTCCTAACACGTACTTAATGAACTCTCGCATACCTCCTTATAGCACAGGAATTATCTGAAAGAAAGTTGTCGTGGCGTGAACCATTTCCAAAATATAATTTATTATTGCCTTTAACTCCAATTGTCATATCGGCGGCCGATCACCTTTGAAACATATCTCCTATTCGTTGGGTTTTAATCATTAGATCACACACACACACACACACACACACACACACACACACACACACACACACACAAACACACACACACTTCCAGACTCTGTGGAAGATGAGGAATTATCTTACTCGGAGAAAAATCCCCACTCCCACCGTCGGGAACTGAAGCCGGGACCCCTAGTACGGCGGGCAGGTGCTCCACCGACTGAGCTACAGCCTTTCAAGTCCTTGTACGTTTTTCAACTGTTAAGTATCCATTCATATTTTATCGTAACCATATAAGAAGCATGACATTACAAAGCCATCATCTAGGAATCCGTATTATGTCGTTCATATACCTGCCCACAATGAAATGTGTAAGAAATACTTGTAGAAAGTTTACTATTTTTGAGCTTTGTGTTGCCATGAAGAGACCTCGTCAATTTACTCCTAACTCCCTGGCTTAGCCTGTACCAGTATAGAGCGATAACAGTTGATGAGCAATGTGAAGGATTATGTGATAAACTTCCTACGATGCCTGTGTGTTTTAATCTGAGGTTATAAGCTACCTGAGCTTCCTATCACACCTTGACAATGTCCATACGTTCAAACGTCGCTGATATCGCTTATCAAGCACAATAAATCTTTCAAGATTGGCTTATTGGCAATCTACTTGCTTCTTGTAATATGAGAATACTCTTAGCTTCTCTAACAACAGTATTGTATTCCACCTAAAATTTTGATATGCAAGATTTTATCAAAATTGCACCTTAACTTGATGGGTTACATTCACATGACACTCTCTACCACTCTTCAAAAAAATTTCTTACAAACGTTTATTCCTCTACCTCGTGTTAATCCAGATAGACGTTTTGCAAACAATTTTATTACATATGTCCTTGAAGATACAAGGGAACAAGAAAATTCAATAGCCTTAGACCTAAATTTTAAATTTCGTTCTCTTTGCATGTCCAGCAGAATAAAAATAAGAGAGCTGTTCAATAAAGAATGATATTTTTTTTTTGGCAACGTACCTTTACTCATCCTCATAATTTTGATGGTTCTTCTCAAAATAGTATCCCCTGAATGCGTTTCTACCAGTCTTCAAAGACATGCTGAAAACCATTTTTGAGAGATCCTTTAAAATCGCCTCCGCAGCCTTCACCACTACTTCTGATGATGGATAATGCCTCCCACGAAGGCGTTTCTTCAAGTTAGCGAATAGAAAAGAGTCACATGGGGCTAAATCCGGACTGTAAGAAGGGTGAGGGATGCACTACACGTTGATTTTTACAAGATATTCAGACACAACATTGGCAATATGTGGCCTCGCATTATTGTGGTGCAGCATCCAGCCTGCTTCATGGAAATGTATCTTTTAGGGCTGATATGGACTTACAACGTTTTCAGGACATCCCTGTAGTATTGTCCAGTTACTGATGTGTGTACAGGTACAACATGTTGATAAACCATTCCATGAATATCAAACAATGAGATGACCATAACTTTCCCAGCAGAAGCAACCACTTTTGCTTTTTTAGGGGTTGGTGATGAAGGAGATTTCAACACTGAACTTTGCTGTTTGCTCTCAGAATCAAAATGATGTAGCCAAGTTTCATTAGCAGTGATTACGTTTGAAATAAACTCCGGATCTTCCTCTAACATCAACTTTAACTTCATGTTACCTCCAGTACAGCGGTAAGCGATACTGAATATGTCTGAACTTGCCTTGTTCTCACAGGCGGGAACCAGGAGTACGTACAATGAAACTACTATGGCGTGTTTGTTTCACATTAAGCTAACAGAATATAATAAGATTGAATTTTAGTGCGAAAAATTATGACTGTAAAAAATTATGATCATTCTTTATTGAACAACCCTCGTAGTATCATCTTCCCATTTGAAGAAAGCATAAATAATTGAAAATTCAAACCAATAACAATGAATATTCGGAAATGGTTAAACCCACAAAAATATATTTTTGACATAAATCTCCATTTCTTGTATAGTAGGATTAGAACTACTACGGAGGGGATTCCACACTATGAGCAGTATTGATCTATTGTACCTATGCCCCCAAGTGGGGCATCCTCGGAAGGAAGGATGAGGCGAGAGGAAACAGGGGCGGAGGTACCAAGGAGCCACGACAGTGCAGAAGTTACGATATTTACATTTTACTTAGACGGAAACCTTCCACGGTAGGCCAGAACAACGGTTAGAAAGCGGTCCCAGCTGCCGGTTCACTCAGAGCATATCATCCTGCCATGCAACACCGAGACACTCGCCGACACTTCTACCCTGAAAGAGATCACAAGATGAGACATGATGTGGAATGATAATGGAGATGAAATGAAGGGACAGGAAATTCGGAGGACGTAATTGCCTACCGAGCCGCCTGGCGACCCGGGTAAACCTCCGAAAAAACTCATGGGTCAGGTAGGTCAGTTACGGGAATCGAACCCGGACCATTCATTATCCAGAATGAAGAGAGCCTAAGAGGCTGCTATTACAAAGTTTCAACATGTACATATATTTTATTTCTCATGAAATACATATTTCATAATCGTATTTTAATCAAAGTCGGCAGAGTTGTTTTTTGAAAAAGTAAAAAATTTTCGAACATTTTCCATGAAAATATCCCTTTGGAGCGCCGAATACTTCGAAAATGTCGAACTTAAATACAAAATTTAGTATTTAACCAACTTTGCGTTTTTGGGTTTTCCTGTTGGTATGCAAGCGCCCGCGCGCACGGAAGTTTTTGTAGAAAATTTATTCAACAAAACTCAAAATATATATTTCACTGAAATCTTGTAATACGTAGAGTTTTTTGATGGAATGCAATAGTTGCTCTATTTAATAATGGTAAACCAGGGGGAATGTAAAACGAAATCATCTGCGTATATGAGTGTGTGTGCGCGCGCGCGCGTCTGTGTGTGAATAGATAATTTACAACAAAATTTATCTATTATGTGTTTCATATGGAATGATGTTTGTCCTTGAGTGCTACTAGTGGGCAACCAATAGGAGTCCTGCGGTGTTGTCGTATTGTATTCCCGCTAAGTGGTGTGTGCCGAGCGGCAAATTAATCATTCTCTAATAAATACTATATTTTAGCTCAAATAGTTTTCCTAATAAAAATAAATAAAGTACATACCATATTATAACAATGCATTGCGACGTAAGCACTGTAATGAATATCATTATTGGTTGGCATGTATGCATGAACGTATACTTGAAATTACTCAGAACTGAAACGTAAACATTTGACATGACGTGGTGAAAGAAATATTTACTTTGAATAAGCCAAGGTGTTTATTAAATTCGATGATAGGGAACGATACACTTCTTGCTGGTCTGGCAGTACTTGTTTGGTCACATTATATCCTTGTTCATGAATGGTTCATAATCTCTATTTACTCTAGAGTTCAAAGCAGATTTATTCAGTTACTCTTCCATGAAAAAGTGTATCAGCTGTATCAGTGAGACGCGATCCACCTTCCCCCTCCTTACTACTGCTAGAACAATCCAATCGAGTTAATGTGGGCTCAAATTATGTTGCAAATAGAAATAATATTTTTAAACTGACTGACGTTGAACGACTTATTCACAAAGAAATTGACAAGGAACACAACAAGACTGGGAAAACTGCGTGAGACATCAGATAAACTACAAGAAGACGACTTTTAGAAAGAAATAGCACGCAACGAGATTTTGGAACCTATCATCATAAATTTGCAGTACTCAGACGATGAAGACAACGACAATGACGAATTATCTCTTGAAGTAAGTAACATTCACAGTTATACGGATGCACCGCTGGTATTTTAGTTGGATTAGAAAAATAAGTAATTCATTAACTATAATTAACTTTAAACTAAATATTTAAAACATTTGAAATTGTGATTTTAACAACTACGTTATTATAAAACTTTAGAAAATTCAGTTTGCATTCCCTTACGTCTAGCGCCACGAACACTCGCAAGTGTACGAGAGAGATGGAAATATAAAAAGAGTGGGAATAACAAGGTGACAACAGAGAAGGCTCTAACGCGTCTGATTGGCTACAGCCTAAACCTCTTCCCATTTGAAACACATAAGAAAATTATGTTTAAGTTCAATATATTTCAAGGATAAGAAATGTAGATCATCAAGAAATTTTCCCAGAAATTAAAACTATATTACACATTTTTTTGTTAAGTGCAAACGGAATATTCGGGGTTGAAGTGAGAGTCAGATCTTGAAAAAGTGGAATACTGGTTTTGAAACTACATTTTGTTTTGATGACGCTGAGCGAAACAAATAATTAAAAAATTAGTTATGTAAGTACGTAAAATATTAGGAAATCAAAACCATAAGAAACTATCTTGGAAATGGATAAAGCCACAACATTTATTCAGGATAAACTGTTCATTTTTCGTACTATTTTTATCTAACTCTTGCGTTATTAATTATATAATATTACATACATTTTTCAGAGCAAAAATACTGTTTGGAATTTTTGCAGATAATTCAAGATCTGCATTTTATTTATCAAGCAAATAATGTACCCCGTTTTATAATGTTTCCATGCAAATAGTGGTCTGGTGTGGAGGATGTTTTTGGAAGGGATTAGCCAAGTTCGGTATTTAACTTAACTTTGAGTTACACTATTCGCAGAAACACGTCTATGCATACCTGCTTCGAAATCTTTTTTGTTCAGAGAATCTGACATAGTAAATTTCATAACGAATTTTTCGTTAAAATGCTCTACCTTTTCTGGCCACTAGCAGTACATGTTGGAGAGTGTAAATTTTGTGTTTTCTCCTGCATTTAATGCATCTCATTATGCATAATATCAATGAAACTCGAAATCGATCAAATCGAATCCGAAATTTCCTGTATCTTATGTAGTTAGTACAGAAAACAAGTACTTGATGTTTCGAGGACCTTACAGGAAGAAGAAGGGAACCCGAAACCGCTGTTTTTACGATAAAAACATAGAAAAGTTCTAAATTGACAAACATAATTTATCTTTGTGGAAATACCGAGCTTATCACCCGAGGTTACCACCATTTCCTTCATCAGAAAGTCATACAGGAAAAAGGCTCGTGGTTAATACCGGAAATTGTTAAAGAGGGAACATAACAATGATAGCCGCAATAAAACATTTGAGCATTTTCCAAACAACAATTATAATAATATACTGATTTATTAAAGTATAAACGTATTAGTCATATTGGACTGCACACTGAAATTGGCTCCGGGCTCTCTCCAGGTGTGCAACTAATGTTATGTGCAAAACACTTTACACCTCGTATATACTCGCATATAGCCTTGCTTTAATCCCAACAATTGTATTAAGGGATGAGATGACAATCATAGTTTAGATAGTAGGCTATCAATAGAGAAAGATCACCTCGTGCAAGGCGATCTGGGGACTATTGCAGCTTCCATCCCTCCAAGAGGAAGGGATAAAGTAAAGGAACCATGGGCGGCTTCAGGTCACAGAGACTTGCGCAAATTCGTAACAATTCCAAGTTCGAAGAGAGGCTGCCCCAACCAAGAAGTCCTCTAAATGATTGCTGGCCCTCGTCGCCATGGTCGTTAGAGCGTATGTCACTAGCGTTCCGACGCGTAGAGGGTCGCGGGTTCGAATCCCGCCTTGGGCATGGGTGTTTATGTGTATAGTACATGTGTGTGAAACTACAGAAAACATATAGTAAAATAAACGGAAACAATATAAAAACGGTTAAGACAGGAAAAAGAAAAATATATATCTATGGACTTAGATATATATTTTTCGTTATAAAAAATGAAACAGGTTTTATGGAATCTCCACAATGTAATTTAAAAACAAGTGAGCAAAGTGCTTATTGAAAATCGTAAGTATGTAATGTTCACTCATATCTCAACTATGATAGTTGCCGAGCTCGTTAAGGCACAAAAACCCTTAAGATCTGCTTTTCAAATCCTACCAGAGTCGTTCTACCTAAATGATTTTTTTGCCCGCCTCGTTAGCGTGTTGGTAGCGTGTCTGCCTCACGTTCAAGAGGTCCCGAGTTCGAATCTCGGTCAGGGTGAGTTACCTGGATAAGGTTTGGCCTGGGTTTTCCCTATCTCGAAAGACGAATGTCGGATAACTTAAAGCTCTGTGGACCCTGGGCTCATTTGAGCATTACTTCACCAATTCCACTCATCGTCCGATATGACTTAACGTCGGAGGACGTAAATTACAACAAAAAAATTAATTTTGCTAAGGTTTTCCTCAGTCCTTATTATTGTCAAATGTCAAACGTTGTCATAACCCTAAACTTATGTTTTTTTTCGTAATTTACGTCTTCCAACGTTAAGTCATATCGGACGATGAATGGAATGGGTGAAATGATGCTCAAATGAGCCCAGGGTGCATAGAGCTTAGAGTTACCCGACATTCATCTTTCAGGATAAGGAAAAAACCTTATCTCGGAAAAAAACGGAAAAAAACCGAAAAAAACCTTATCGAGGTAAACCAAGATTCGAACTCGGGACCTCTTGAACGTAAGGCAGACAGGCTACCACCACGCTACCAAGGCGGGCTTAAACTTATGCTGAAGAATTTTTTAGAATAGTTTGTTGAATGGACCAGGAAAGTTAACACGTTAGTTTTCTCAGTTACTAAATCATGACGATCCGGTATTTTGCCTTAGATTTACATACATTTTCTTTGGAGTAACAATTTATGTTCTCTGTTCTATTAAATTTTCAACGAAAATGTGATTTCCTTCATAATAAATATTTTAATTTTACCATCCTGTCCCTATTTTAAAAATTATTTTATAATTGAAACTAATCACCATCCTTGTAGTATTTAGATATCACAAATCTAATAAACACTCTGTTGTAGGTGACATAAACGAAAGCTTCCGGCCAATGACAACCGGACTTCTTTCAAGAGGGAAATGTCAAATCCGTTTCACGATGGAACAAACGGCAGCTTTGGAGAAAGCCTTTGAAGATCGTCGATATATCAGTCCTGAACAACGAAAAATTATTGCTATGCAGATACAGCTCTCAGAAAAGCAGGTATGTTGTAACTTTATAGGAATACTACTTCCAGTCGCAATTATTGAAGCTCTGAGCAAAATTTCATGAAATCAAACCTCAAATCCCTTCCGAATTTAAATAGACTTGGACAAAAATACTGTTGGAATAGATAAGAGCACCTAATTAATGTCTTGTAAGTGTAAAACTCACATATATTCATTACTTTTATATTGCATTATAGTAAAAAAGAAGATTCTTCTACTTTCACTGCATTACTTATAACTGGGGCCCGGATGCTTAATTTCCGATGCTTATTGGAAATTAAGTGCATTCTAGAGCAAATACGTTAGATATATATGGTTTTTATAGATCATCAGAATGCATTTTTTCTACATTTTTGTAATAGACATTTTTTAACATCTAAATACATTTTCCGGTCATTCTCTTTCTTTTTCACGAACTTATAGGGCATTTTCATCTGTAGCCCACATTCGGGAGGACCGAGTTCGATTCTCGTGGCGGACCTGACCCTCACCCATAGGCTTTTTGGGGTATTTTAAAGTAATCTGTGATTACAAGTTCATTCGTATATTTTATATTAAATAGTAACTTTGTAAGTGTGGTAAACATGTGTCAGCGTCCTAACAGAGCTGGTAAATTTATGACGCATCAATTCGAGGAATCGCCGATTCCATCATGCAGTACGTGTGGATTGTATCCACAGAAAAACATTTGCGAGCTCTTCAAAATGTGAAGAAGAAAAAAGACAGGCGTCTCAGTTAGTGTAAAAAGAAACGGATTCGACGTCAAGTAACAAGTCATCTTCCTTTTATAAAGAATTATGTGAAGTGTCACTTATTTCAAACATAAAGCCCCTAATATAGCTTTGTCCCTGGCACCAATTTTAACACGCTGGGGTAATGGTTAACTGCACTGTGACAATTTTCAAATAGTGAGAGAAGTGAATAGCTTAGGGTCGATTCTAAGGCAATTGAGAGCGCACAGGATCTGTTTTCTGATACTCAAATTCAAGGAAAATTAGCTTTCACTATATCAAATTTTACATTTTTGACAGAAACCATAACCCACCTTGAAGAAAGTGGCATGACATTGGATTAGTTGATTGAGTTAGTGAGGATTGATACAAAATGTAAAAGGTGAGATTGGGACAAAATTAGAAACTGAAATTTGTGTTGGACAAAAATAAAGGATACCAAACAGTTTGTCCGATTGCCAATATCTATCAGGAGAAAACTTCAGAACTGATATTTTTGAACAGGATTTAACAGGCAGTGACATAGTGTTATTCAAACATGCATCTATAACATCTGTGGAAGTGGAGAGAAGTTTCTCAAAGTATAAAACAGTTTTAGCTGACAACCGCCGTTCCTTTACTTTTGATAACTTGAAGATAACAAGCGCTAAGATGTTTTGACAAATGGGTACAGTAACTTCTTTTTTCATATTTTATAAAATAGAAATTGACCTGATGAATTTTGAATTTATTTATTATTTAATAGTAATAATTACATTATTTACTAAGAAAGTTAATTTTAAAATGTGATTATTCGAGCCATATATTCATCATTTGTCTGTGACAGTTATTAATTTATTATTATGAAAGAAATTGTTAATTTTTGTTATGTCATTTTTTTACATTTTATGTGCATTTTTCTATATTTTAAAGGTATTTTATAGCTCATTTTTAGAGAAGTTTTAGGTCAACAATTTCCGGGCCCTACTTATAACTTAGTTTTTTCCTCAGTCGTTCCAAATAAGAAAGAATATTTAAACATTCAAAACTTTTTGTGCTTACAGGTTAAGGAAACCAGAGGGATATAGAATAAAGAAATCCAGATCACAGGCTTACGGACCTAAATTTACTGTAATGTGGGATTCGGAAACTGCTAATACTACAAAAATTAACACAAATTGTCCTTTTTTTTTTTATTACGCTCTGCATCTTTTCTTAATGTTATGAAATGCCTAGCTACCAAATGTATACGAAAATTTTAAACCTTTATATTAACTTGGATAGTAGGATTAGACGTATCTTTAAGATTTCTTTGTTATACAAAATTAAATGAAAATTAAAAATTCGAATGCACAAGGCAAAATTCTGTTCCTTTTATATCAGAATCCAATAGGATATTGCATGTTGAGAAAATACAATAATATTTTGAGAATATACTAAATAATAAAGTAGCCTACCCATCCACTAAATAGCAAACATTGTTTCGTGTAAAGAATAGGGTCAGAGTTTAAAATTCATTTGAGTCAACCAATCTGATTGGTTTCTTTCCTCAGTTGCCAAGTTAAATACTTGATCACCCAAAGTTCCAC
This sequence comes from Mantis religiosa, assembly GCA_030765055.1. NCBI lineage: Eukaryota > Metazoa > Arthropoda > Insecta > Mantodea > Mantidae > Mantis > Mantis religiosa. Next base: position 44,091,422 of record CM060956.1, on the reverse strand, counting down.
CTTAAGTTTATGACAGTGATAAACAATGAAAACAGACTAAGATTGATGAACTTCTTTTGTAGTAGACTATAGCAATAATTAAGCTTCTTCTTTACATAAACCCTGTTTTCTAGGTCAAAACTTGGTTCCAGAATAGAAGAGCAAAATGGAAGAAGCAGCGTTTGGTGAGTATAGATAATTTAATAGCACTTTAAATCCCACAATGGAACTATCACTATGCTCTTACCAGTATTTGCTTGAGAGTTTGATGGCATCACCTCTGTTTTATGTAGGGCCTTTGTGCCAAAAATCGGGTACGGAGTATAGCTAGAAGTACCCGAAAATTACTTCAGAATACGTAGGAACCTATAGGTATAATAACAGCATTTTATGTGAAGAATTGTTTACCCCTGTGGGCAGCTGTTTCGCAGAGATACGTAAGCAGCCCGACAGAGCTGACGAGGGATGTCCAGCAGCTACTTGCAGGTGTTACACTTTTCAGGCTTCAGTTTTGGGCGTTGCGGTTCTACTCCGCAGCAGATTTTTGGTACACAGGTCCCACATAGAGTAGATAAGATGCCACCAAACTCTCCAGCGAATACAGGTATGAGCATAGTGATAGTTCCCTTTGTCGCCGCTCTTCCGGGTAACGTTATGCAAATTTTGAAGGATGCTAGGTCTAGCCTCAGTTTCGAGCAAGAGCTTTGTCTCAGGGTCTCAGTGAGTATATCTAGGAGTAAAGATGACACTAATGACACTGTAATCCTAGTTTCAGACTCGTTTAATGTCTGCTTCTCTTTTTAATTAATTAAATCGCGAAGTTGCCGACTAAGGGAAACCAATCTATATTACTGTCTGGAGTTAACATATATTACGTGAAGCGCATATTACGCGAAAACATGTAATTCCTTAGTTGCGCAGGAATAAACACTTTCCCGAGCCACGTCTTCCGTCCTGGACGGACCGTCCAGCTGTGTGAATCCTTTTCAAGAAAATTCTGCTATTCACACCAGAATTCCCTTACTCAGTCGACCTTTTGTTACAAGTGGAACTTTGTATTTTTTTTTTTTTTTTTTTCGGTCAGTAGCTACTAAAGAAGGGTCTAAGAAAGACACCTTTATCAAGTGTTTGTCAGATGGACCGTCTGCGATGATAGATTTCCCTCCAGTGAACTGCTAACCCAACAAACATACTGTTTTACACTTAACAAATATTTCCAATGCTCCTACATAATTTACTGAATCTCTAATTTCGGTATCACCTTGTTAGGAGAAACAGCAATAATTACCACTCAGTCCGTTTTTACATTTCACTCTAAGATTTCAGAGAGGATACTTGGTACTTTGTCTCATGACATCTTTTGTGATTGAGGGAGAGGTGAAATGAAAGCATACTAATAGTGGCTGACCTGAGAATAGGCCACAGCAAAGAGAAGGTCTCTTAACAGTTACTGATTTAACCTCGCCCTCCGGTTACATCCACCGTTTTGCACTCTGGACCCTCCTCAGTAAAGAAAACATGTTTTCTTTCTTTCTTTTTCTTTTTTTTTAAGTAGATCTACTTTTAGCTTATCTTTTTGAGAAAGGTATACTCTACAAACCAGTAAGATCTCTTAGGTATGTTAGCCTCCATATTTACAAGCAACACCTTTCTTTTCTTTCTTTTCTTTGGTAAGTTCACGTGACATTATTGCTCTGTTTTTACTTCAAACAGTAAATACTTAAAATTAGACCTGAAGCTTTCCGGGCGACGAATTTGCTCAATTTCTTCTCGGGCAGCAAGCCAGGTGAAAAGACGATTAGATATCGGGTGTGATCTCTCCCATCATCAGGATATTTATTAAATGTTATAACCACAAATGAAACACTGGATATAACACAAATACTAGCTATGTCCAGAAAGTAAGTTCTGTTTGGTAATAAAATTAAATTTTGTACAGATACACAAAAGTTATTTATTGCACAAAATTCAACAACTCTTAAACTATTTTTCCACATAACTGCCGAAATTTTGCAGGCATTTGTCATAGCGAGGCACAAGTTTTTGTATACCTTCTTCATAGAAGTTTGTCGCCTGTGTCTTCAACCAGTTAGAAACATTTTCTTTCAGCTCTTCGTCATTGTTGAAGTGTTCACCGCCAAGGAAAGATTTGAAATACAAAAGCAGATGAAAGTCGCTAGGAGCGAGGTCAGGGCTGTACGGGGGTGGTCAAACACGTCCCAGCCAAATCCCTGTAGGATGTTTTTCGTCGCATTTGCAGTGTGTGGTCGTGCGTTGTCGTGAAGAAACACAACACCTTTAGACATCGCAAATTTGCCGATAAATTTCAATTGGTTTCACTTTCCTAGCATTCAGAAGACGAATCACAGTTCTGATTTCACAAGTGGCGGGATTTTCAATCAACAACGACATTGTAAACAAGCACAACAAAGCGTAGGTGGCTGACAGCGATCTCACAATGGCGCACGTTTCTTCTCCTTGATGCAGAGCATCTACCGCGCATGTGCGGAACTGCGATAGTAGCGCTGCAGCGGAGATAAATTGAAACAGAACTTACTTTCTGGACGCCCTTATATAAACAAAGACAAAACACTATCAAAATTCGTAACACTGAACAAAAGACTGTTTTCATAAATTAAATGCCAGGTTAGGAGATGGCGTAAGTATAGAAAATTAATTGGGTCAAAGAAAGGTAACTGCTTAACTTGATTATCAAGCTGTATAGATCTGTGCTTCTTAAGCCGACGAATTTCCATTTTAAGGCTGGTTTCCAAGAGGGGCTGAACTGAAATCCACCATCACGATTAAGCGTGCTCCTTTCAGAGCAAATGGCCAAAGCCTCCTTAATTCTCCACTCGCAGTAACTGTTGCATATTGCCAAGATGGTCGTCTCCTGAAAATTGGCTCTAGAGGATGCCTCAGAACTTTCAAATGTCTATTATCTGTAGAGGAGCAGCAAGAGAGGAAGGTCTTTTATGTGGACTAAATGCTTTTTAAATAACATAAATTAGGTAAGAGGGTTATATATTAGTATTGTCATTTTTAAACATCCTTTCTCCGGTTTTTATGTGTCGGCATATTCCCATTTTATATTTGTTAAATAGCTCGTTGAAGTCACTTTATGAGTAAATCAAATTTTGAAAAGCTTTCCATGAAAAGGATATTTTTGAATCAGTGGATCTTTCTGTTCTGAAGACCTAAAGATACAGGCACACCGCATAGTTTTCTTAAAATAATTAAACCCTTTATTTTGTTTTTGTGAAATTCAAAAATATGCATTTCCTATGAAATATTGGTATAAAATTTATGGGTGGTATATAATACCTACAGGACCACCTCTGCCTATTTCAGTTCCTCAGCAGATAATTTAATATTTGAACATTCTTACTCCTCTCTTGAATAACTTTATCACTATAATGTAAGCAAAGTTTACCCCTTTTATCGCAATTTTATTGGAAGCTATTAATAATTAAGCTATAATTAATTGTCGAATCCATTAATTGACCTAATAGGCGTCCGAAATATGAAGGAAGGAACTTAAAGTACTGGTGGCTGGCCACCAGAAGGGAAATTTCTGCAATTTTAGAGAATGAATTAATGTGTGTCAACAGAAATTTTCTTTGAAGGTGTGAGACATACGTGGCAGCACAAAAACATCATTTCCAATACCTTCTGTGACAAATTTGTGTAATTATAATTTGCATGTTGAACCTAAGCTCTAGAATTTAAATATTCAACGCGGCAGCAGCATGTGCACTGCGGTGGCAGCGTGCCTTCTGCTGCAGCCGTAATCGCCCGCAGGCCGGCCACTAGTGAAAAATAAGGCACTGTAGTTGTCTCATGTGTATTTGAGAACCCCTAGTGGTTTACGTGAATAATACGAGTCAGTTGGAGAATTTAATGTCGTGATGGCACGTTATTATGGTAACCCAGAGCAGCCGTTGGAGACCGGAATACCCGTGGTTCAAATCCCGGCTATGGCAGCCAGACTCTTCCTATCCAAACATCTATGTTCGCGCTACGCCGGATGTGTTACAGAACCTACCTACAAGAACCCTTCTCAGGTTTCTGAGAGAAATAATTAGACAAGGAAAATTTTGATTTCGCGACTAGAGGCATTTAAACAGGCAGCCCGGAAGCAACTAAATTGCGATGCATAGAGATCTTTCTGCAGCACGTGTGATCTCGGCGCTAAGCCGCTAGCATCCTTCAACTGCGGTAACGTTCATATTCCTTCTTACATCCGGCAGATAAGCAAGCAAAACCACAGTGTCTTTGAAGTCGTGATGTTTTAAGGCACTTTTCCTGGAAAATGACATGTTGTTAATTAGTCCATGTTCCATACTTGACACGAGTAGATGACCTAAAAATATAATAATGGCATAACCGAGATGAAATCCATAGATTCACAATTCATATCCCGAGTATGGCATGGAAATGTTCAGGTGTAATCCTATTTTCAATTTGGCCTATACATGGTATTGTGTTGAGGAATTAAATGTCCTAGTGTATTTTTGTAAGAGTATAAGTGTCTGCATGTGTGTTTATTATACGAAAGCACAAATAAAACTCCAAAAGTAGAACAAATTTAAAGTTTCACAATTACATTTGAAAGACGGAGATTTTCAGAAAAATACTGTTATCGGAAACAACACTTTAAATTCTACATTTTTAAGAAGAAGTTGAAATAAATGATATTTAAATTTTCCCCACTTTCTTTCAAATGTCAAAAGGGTTTACTGCCTATGTTATAAACTTTATAGTATACAAAGTTTCACTCCGTAGTATTAGGTTATACTTTTTACGTAACACTGCCAGATCTAATCTAACGTGTTTCGCAGTTTCCAACGAACCTAAAACACTTTTATAGCATAGGGAATGCCTAAATTATCGAGGTTGTTAATTGTTCGTATCTGGTGGTGCCAATTAGTCGAGTCATTAGTCGTTTAATCGTTTTATAGTGTCGTAGGCTTCATTATTATTACAATAATAGTTATGAGACTTGCGAAGTAAGTTAATGTTTATTAGCAAGTGAAAAAGTTTAACACGCCGAGGACTTAAATTTTAAGAGCATGATAAATGTTAAACTTCGCTAGTCACTATGTAACTTTAGCCGTTACCGTTACCTGTCATTAACAAGAATAATTTGCCAGTCATGATCGATTGTCACTTGTCGGGTAGTTCATCTTCAGCATGCACTAGTGGACCTGTATTCAATTTTAATAATTATACCTTTGTTATTAATTATGCAATGAAGCCAGAATAATAAAATATATTTCTGTACATTTTATAGTTGTCGTAAGTTTGTTTCTTGTTTTTCAGATAGCTAAAAAAATTGAACATCGGAGGTAATCGATAGTCAAAGAGATTATAAAATAATGTCTTTGACACTTATAGTAGGCCTTCCTGAGAAATAACCTGTTTTTGTCTCGCAAATTTTAACCTTATTCTTTTGTTTGACCCGCTATATTGAGTACGGTAGGGATAATTCGATTCCTTGCAGAGATTATTCATATCTAACAGCAAAAGGCCTACTTTTCAGTTACAAAAGGATAGCGAAGTGATATTTTTTCTCATGCTGGCGGATAACGTTAAGTGCATTACGTTTAAATATCGAGTATTTATGTTTGTGAAATTCTTCGTTGTTAAAGGAATCGTTTTGGGGGGTCAAAGTCTAATACTATTGTTTTTAACTCTTTAAAAGATGTTATTACACCAGAGATGGAAGTTTAATTGAAGTAGTTTACGTATATGAATGTATATCCCTTTGCACATTTTAATTACATTTTCATGAAAATATGCCATCGTATGATATTGTAAATATGGGTGTTACTTCCATAACAATAGTACAATGTCCTCTTATACATAATAAAATAATAAATAAAAGTATGGCTATATTATTAAGATCTTAAAAATATGGTTTCTAGCTTTGAGCTTCTTTTGAAACTTAAATGATTTTTGTGGTGTTTATCTGACACCAGTGTGATTCTCCAATTACACTGGGCAACAAAAAATAATTCTTGAATGTTTCGAGCACTTCATGAGGCAATTCCTACTAATTTTGGGTTGAGAAAAACAAATATGGCAATGAAAAACGTTTATTAGCTCTAGTTTCTATGATATGCACAAGGTGGAAGTATTACATATTAACGGATTGAGAGAAAATGATATATTTTAATTACATATATGCTAACAACAATGAAAGTGCATTTGATTTTTTTAACTGATAATTACATGCTAAGAGTTCTAAATTGCTGGAAAAATACTTCGCAGATAGTCGTGTCTGAAGAGAATCATGTGGTGGCCTATTGACTTGGTCTCTTTTAGCTTGCCTCTTGTGATGGAGCTCCGCAGAATCCCTATACAAAGACCAACAGTAATCCGCAAGCATTACTTCATTCCAACGGCCCTGATATCTTTGTTCCATAACAGAAATGTCCTGATGGAATCTCTCCCCATGTTCATCACTAACAGCTCCACAACTAGGAGGGAAAGAGTCTAGGTGGGAGTGGAGAAAATGGATCTTAAGGGACATGTTGCATCCAAGGTTACGGTATTTTTGCACGAGCACTGTCACCAAATGCTTGTAGTTGTCATCTCTTTTGTTGCCTAAAAATCCATGAAAAACACCCTTGAAGGCTTCCCAAGCTTCCTTTTCTTTCACCTCCAAAATTTGGTCAAATGGAGGATCCTTTACAAGTTCTCTTATTTGTGGTCCGACAAAAATGCCTTCCTTAACTTTTGCATCACTTAAGTTCCAAAAGTTCTCTCTCTGATTGTGTTTTGTTATTTGACAGGTGTGCCAACTCCCAAAAAATACCTTTAACTTTAAAATCTTCACTCTAAAAATGAAATGTCACTTTATCTTCAAAACAAGAGCTAATTTATCATTTTTGTGGTGATTTTTTAATTCAGCAGATGGAAGCACATGTAAATTCACTATTTTAAAGCCCGAAACATTTTCATTGTTGCCAAGTGTTATTAGAAAAGATACTATGTATAAAAATATGCAAAAGAAGCGCTATGAAGCGTATATTTGAGGTCAACATACAGATGTATTTAAGCTAGCAGTAAATTCCATTATTTTGAGCGTATTTAGATAACAGAAAGTGTTTCCGAAGATCAATTTTTATTGAGCTTTCTCAAGACTGAAAAAGCTGAAAGCTATTTGCTTGAATGTACAATAAGATTACTGTAGTTCAGGTAGGGGTGGAAGGGTCTACCATTTGAACACTTCAGCCTGTCTAACCAATTGCTTCTGACTCTAGCAAGCACTCCTCCGTGTTCCCTATTTTCTCTGATGCTAGAAAAACATATTTACACAGAATTTTAACATTTGATACCACAGCTTTATAAACTTAGCTTTTTATATTAATCCCTTCTAAAGGGGAAGAGATTTAGGTTTGCAGATCTGGAAGGCCAGTTTGAGAAATCCAGAAGTCCATCTAAACTCTAAATCTATATGGTAACATACATTCCATGTGATATGTTGTGGAGCACTGCCATTTCAGAACTACATTCTCCTGTTTTAACGGAATGCTTGGAAGTACGTCTCGCGAAATGTTAGTTTCACCCCATTCAACTGTTCCAGGTTGAATGGTTTATAATCCTTCGCTATACATTTTGTGCGCCTGGTCGCTCAGTGATTCACTAGCGACTCTGGTAATGAAGATAATTTCCAGCTCTGATGGAGATTAGCCAACCCTATCCAAGCCTTCATCACTGTCTAGATCAGGGGAAGACAGGTAGTGGCGGTGTGACATCAGCTCTAACCGCCAAATATGCTCCCGAACGAAACTCAGGTTCGCGTGTGACGTCACCGCGCTGATTTCTGCGCGACAGGAAACGTATCAGGTATTAATAGCTTACATCTTGGGTGTTGTAATATTAATGCTGACTGATTTAATTACACAATTGATCACGATTTATAAACAATTACATTTTGGCTCTGTGCTATGAGAAAATATATAAAACTTCAACTCGTGGTTTATCTGAACTTCAGGCACGTTATAAAGTAAATAAAATAAAACATAAACTAATTTTCTGTGCAAATTAGAGGAAACCCATTCAGAACAGAATTACGTGGACATTTTACGACACTTTCTGTATCGTTTTTCTTTAACTGGTCTATCAATGTCAGGACGTAATGCTTGGGAAATTTTTAATCGAGGGCTGCATGTTAGATTGTGAACCGACAAGGTACTTCGGGGTTTGGACTTAACTAATTTCATAGAAATAGTTCACACACATATCAAGCCGAACACACATTGCCCGTGCGGCAACTGAATACAACCTCGAAAATCTGGTTTGTGGGACATTCTTGTAAAAATCAGTAACTCTTTCTTGTGTGTATATTTGTCCTTCAATAAATCGTCACATTGTAAATTTAACAGTTCCATTTGGTACGTGGCAGCTACATTGTTGTCATCGAGTACGCTACACCTGATTGAACCCTCAGATTCTGTACTCACGGCTCCATTTATATAGGTAAATCTTTACTACACGGCTTTTGCCTGACGTCACACGCACTACAGGCCTCGCTCCCGGCTGAAATACGTCACAACTCTCGAAGCTGTCTTCCTCTGCTCTAAATCAGATGAAGTATTCTCATCTCCCAATGTGATTCTTACTTCACGGTAAAACATATATTCTAGAATTATATCAGCGCCCCTCAGTGTATTTGAATTTTGTCCCGCAGGAGTCCTTTACATGCCAGTAAGTCTACTGACAGTTCTGCGCCGTGGCGTAGCGGGCCAAAGCAGCATGCCTTGGTCCCTGGCCACGGAAAGCGACCCGGGTTCGATCCCATCCATGTGGTGGGGATTTTCGGTCCCGGTGCCCACTCAGCATCGTGAGGAAAGTGAGGAGCTTACGCTAGGTCAGCGGTCCTGGTGAAGAAAACGAACATTCCGGCTGGGGAATGTCAAGATGCTGACCACATCTCCTCCTCGTATCGGTTGGATGATCGCCCACCTCTGCCGTGCGTAAGTGAGCGTGAGGCGGGCAGTCGGGTTGGTAGGCTTTGGCCCTCTTAGGGCTGTCGCGCCAGTGGTTAACTTAAGTCTACTGACACACTTAAAAACCATCTGCCAGGACCCGATTTGAACCCAAACCTTGGAATCAGTAAGGCAACACCTAACCTACTGAGCCACTCAGACCGACGCTCGTAAATCTGGAGTAGTTTGTTTAACAATAATATCTTTATTACCTTTATTAACTGTTACACAAATTCTATTTTCCCTTATTTATCAAATTATTTAAACATAATTCAATTTCATTTATTATACAATCCAAATAATAAATATAACTTCATCTACCAAAATTTAATATTCACGCAATAGCTATTAAAAATATTATAAATAACACAAATATTAATAACAATTATGCATAAATACAATTATGCTTTTGAAAGCTGCAACTTGAAGGAACCAACTGACGAAGGTCAACTTTGGGATGTGATTGCTTCCATAAAATACGAGTAATCGACGATTGAAACCATTGTGGTTTTTAGTTCCTATGAGCAACTAAATCATGTAAACCACAGATTCTGGGCCCGCCTCCGTAGTGCAGATGGTAGCGTGTCTGCCTCACGTTCAAGAGGTCCCGAGTTCTAATCTCGGTCAGGTTGAGTTGCCTAGATAAGGTTTTTCCGGGATTTTCCCTTATCCTTCAAGGCGAATGTTGGGTAACTGTAAGCTCCATGAACCTTGGACTCATTCGAGCCTCATTTCACCCAATTCATTCACCGATGTAAATTGCAAAACAAACAAAAAAACACAGATTCTGACATGTTCAGTAGAATTCCTTGTCATCTATATCCAAACCCTCTCCCCCCAGGGGCCTACTTCGGTAGGTACGGGTTTGGCGCACCCGGGGTCCCGAGCCAACAGTCTCCCTCGTGTGGGCTCCTCTTCGTGGTTGAGGGAGACGGTCAACAGGCCCACCCACGTGTAGGCCGTGCGTGGAGATCCGTGGAGAAGGTTTTTAGATTCTTGTCTAGTTTAGAGTTTAGGATTTAGTGAACGAAATTTTTAGTAGGTTTTGATTGATGTTTTTTTTTATGTACGTGTATTTTTAATAGGTTTTGTTTCACTTGTATAGTTTTTAGAAAGTTTTATATCTGGCTTTTGCCATGACTAGTTTTTTAAAGGGCGCTGATGACCGCCGTAGTTGAGCACCCTTATATGTATATCATCATCATCATCATCATCATCATCATCATCCAAACCCTCTGTGCTACCGTAAAACTATTTTCAAGTTCATGGCCCACTAGCAAACATCCTTTCAATATAACTGCAGCTATATTTTACGCAGTTTCCCCCAGAATTAGTGACATATCAAGATGCTTACCAGTTGTAAATTTCAAATATAGTTTTGTGGAAAAAAAACAGTGCTGAAGACGTTTTTAGACTATCTGAAGTTTTATCGAAAACCACATTATTTCCTGTTTGTAAAACACAAGTGTAAATACTGGCATATTATCTACTTTTTTCCCTTTTCCTTGTAATGAGTTGATAACTGTTAATTTTTAAGTGCCAGTATCACATCCGTGAGCATTCGTGTTTATCGTTGACACTTGTTTCCTGTATCAAGAGGCTTATACGTTTGAATTGTGTTTCTTCTTGGATAGGTTACAAAATGCCCAGAAAATGTAACACTACCAAATAACATACTATTCAGTATTTGTAGTGGGTAAGGATGACGATTGTTTACTTTCTCTATCACTTTATTTAAGCAGAGCAGTTATTGACAGCAGTCAACACAGATTAATTTGCAAACACCGGTTCGAGCGTCTCTTGTTTTGTAAAGAGCTACTAGGCTTAACAAGATCAGCACCTAGGGATGTTGCTTTAGCAGAATTAGGAAAGACAAGAAGAAATGGAATAATTTTGGTATAGGTGTTTGGCGAAAGAAGAAGGAGAAATGAAATTGTGCATGAGACAACAAAAGAGATTAGTTAACTCAAATAGTTGGTGGGCAGAGAGAGGAGTTATGGGAAAAAATAGGAATGGAGGATATATGTAGATTAGAGGAAAGGAATACAAGCGATGTGGATAAATTAGTAAAATGCAGAATAGGAGAAATAGAAAGACAGGAAATATTAGGAAGCCTAGAAAATACGAAATCATTACAATTTTACAAGCAAATAAATAGAAATTGGGGACGAGAAGCATATGTAGATTACTGCAGTAGGCAAGAGAGAGAAGGGTTAGCTTGGATGAGAACAGGAACAATTATTCTAAGAGGGATAAGAGGTAGGGAAAAGGGAATTTGTGAATTGTGTAGGGGAAAAGAAAGCATAGAACACTATGTAACAGAATGCGGGGATGTTGCAATATGGAGAAAAAATGTTTGGGAAGAAAAATGGGAGAAAGTAGAGAAGAGGATAGTAGCTATAAAAATGTTAACGGGCGGGGAGGAAAAGAAGGTAAGAAGTGTTGGTGAGTTCTTGCAGAAAGTAAAAGAAAAATGGACAAGAAATGTAAAGAATATAATAAAGGAAGATGAGGGGGAAGAATGGGACTAATTAAGTAACAAGGAGGCATGGAGGTTAAGAGCTACCTGGCAGAGCAGAAGACCAGGGCGTCATGTAATTCAAGATAGCAACAAGGTAACGAAAAATAAATATAGCTGTAAATTGCAAAATTTTGGAATATGCACAACAAATATATCATATATCACAATTAAAATATAAAAAATAAATAAAATAAAAAGATATGCGTATCTGTATGTCTGTGAACAACATAACTCAAAAATAAAAACGAACTTATAAGTTCAATATTAGTGGTGGAATCCCTCCTGCTGTACGAGGAGTCCTGAGTTCGATTCCCAGGTGGAATCTACTCAAGATTATTTTTTTTTATTTAATTTTACGTCCTCCAACATTGTCATATCGGACGAAGAATGGAATGGGTGTGACATGACGCTCAAATCAGCCCAGAGTCCATAGAGCTTAGAGTTACCCGATATTCGTCTTTCAGGATAAGGGAAAACCTCGGAAAAAACCTTATCCAGGTAACTCACCCTGACCGAGATTCGAACTCGGGACCTCTTGAACGTGAGGCAGACTCGCTACCAACTACGCTACTGAGGTGGGCTCTCAAGATTATTCCTTACCCTATCCAGAGTGTGGAAGTATGAATGTGTATGTGTGTGTGTGTGTGTGTGTGTGTGTGTGTGTGTGTGTGTGTGTATGTGTGTGTGTCTAGAGTATAATACCCAAAAAAGTCCACCCACAACTTTATAAGAGTTAATAACATTATCGATAGGCAATAAATATTTCAAAAATAAAAGACTTCTGGTATCAGCATTGCAGTTAAAGCGTAATATAAATGGAAACCCCTAAAAATGGAAACCCATAAAAATTTAAATCCTCCCATCCCAAACTAAATTTTACATGGACCCCCTACCTTTTTTTAAAAAAAAATTATTTTTCTCATAGGTGATTCAACGATTTTTATTAAATGATCGTACGTCTGCGATCTTTTAGAAATTGATATCTTGAATTTTCTGGGAATAGAGTTTAGAGTCTCTTCAATCTGAATGGCTTTTGCAGATGAAACCGAAAGAGTATGACAAATTTACGGTACTTCACTGTGACCAGTCTTGATCTAATGTACCTATAGTGGGGTATCCCAGGAGAAAGAATGAGGGAGAGAAGATAGAGGGCGGCCGTCCAAGGAGTCACTGCAGTGCAGAGGGCAGGTTCCCCACACGCCCCTGGGATGATTTGGGATCTTCTTGCGATTTGCTCAAAAAGGAAGTCAATTGGGGAATAGAATTTAATACATGTTGCCATGGTAGCGAGGTTGATTAGAATAATGAGACTGATGTCTGAAGACTGGTGGTTCAAATCCTTAACATGCCATGAATTTTTCAGTCTAATTTTACCTTTCCAACGTTATACCTTTACTGTTTGACGTGACGACGAATCACAACGTGAAATAAATGTCGCTAAACCAGATTGTCTATTAGGACAATACGAATGATTTTCGAGGGTTACTCTTATACTGGCAGACATGAGATATATTCAGAGTAGCTACTGTGGCTTTCAAATGGAATAATGTTTGTCTTTGAACACTACTAGGTCAGTGACCAATCGGAATCCTGCTGTGTTGTCATATTGCATCCATCTTAAGTGGGGTTTGACGAGGGCCACGTCAATCTTATTTACGCTAAGAGAAAACTTCAAATTTTACAAAAAGTGATCCACGAGGAAGGTAGGGAGTAATATTTCTAACATAACTATAAAAAATACATATTGTTAGCTCAAATAGTTTACGTAATACGACTAAATTAAGTACCAATTTATTATAACGATGGATCGCGAAGTAAGCACTTTAATTAACATAATTAACACTACATATTTATGTAGTTGTATGCATATTTGTAATTACTCAGAACTGAAATGGCAATATTGTCCTGCTGTGCTAAAAGAATTACTTTCCACCAAGGTGTTTGTTAAATTACAAAGCAAACAGTACACTTCTTGCTAGCCTATAGAATGCTATATCTGCTGAAGCGAAGCGACACATATTTCTGTTTATAAATGCTTCGTAACCTCTATTTAGAGAGTTCAAACCAGTATTATTAAATTCTTCCTTTTAAAAACCATGAAAAAGTGTACGAAGTGAATCAAATTGCAACTGAAACGAGACACAAGGTAATATGCCTTCACTCTTTCTACTGTCAGTACAAAACAATTGAGTCAGTGTGTGGGCTTGATACCGAAATTAAGGTTTGCCACAAGTAAAGAATCATGATGGATGTCAAAGGAATGTTGGTTCTTTATTACAAAACGGGCAAGGCCAGCTGAGTTGGGGGAAAGTTTTTATAACAAAAGCAATGTAAGAAACAGTGTCCTTAGCAGTTTTCTAAAGGGGCTCACTTGACTTGTAGGAATAGGGTATTCTTTGGATCATTCAGAATGGCGACAAAAAAGCCACAAAAGGATCTTTGGTTGTAAAGGAGTTTTCAGTAAGTGAAAGTGATACACCCACGCGCAGCTGTGGAGAAGAGCACTCCGTGGCTTGCAAGCCATTAAAAACAGTCTTCGGCGTCAAGCCGATGAGAGCAGTCTGAGGCGTGAGGTCGATTAGGGGCAGTCCTCTTGTTCTGTCTTGGATATTTGTCGGTTCATATATATATATATATATGAGGAACGAAAGGAACGAATAAAGTTTATCGAGTAATAAACATTCTGCCGTCAGTAACTCTAAACAGACATTGGTAACCCTTGGTCGGCAACTTCAATTTCGATGTTCTAGAAAAAGAAGCAGTAAATAAATAAGTTGGAAACGGGCATTCCAGTGTCATTAAATATCCTTCTCACACACATCCACGCATACCCTGTGAGAAACCTCATTGTTTAACCCTGAGCTAAACAAAAGTGCTTCAAACTATTGTCAAGTGGAACATTGTTCGCCACATATATTGTTGCTTCAAATTGGCATGCACAACGTGGAATTGTGTGCACCCAGAAACATTTTTGTATCAGGCTCAAATAAAACAAAGAGAGACTATACTTTTAAAATAACTGACGTTTAACGACTTATTCAAAAATAAATTGACAAGATAACACAACAAGACTGGGAAAACTGCGTGACACATACAGATATACTACAAGAAGACAACTTTTGGAAACAAAGAACACGAGACAGATTTTGGAGCCTATCATCATAAATTTAAAAGACTCAGACGATGAAGACAATGACAATGACGAGTTGTCGACGTAAGTCACCTTGACAGGGATATGGATGAGCCACTGTCACTTCATTGGATAAGAAACATAGGTAATTCTTAAACCAATTATAATTGTAGCATTTAAAACTTGCGAATATGCTTTTTCCAATTTTTATTTTGATAACTTCGATTTAATAGAATTTGTAAAATTGAGTTTGGGTTCCCTTAAGAATGTAGGGATAGTGTGCGAGAGAGAAAAGAACGGGGGTTACAAGGTGGCAACGCTGAGCAAATAAACGCGCCCAATTCGCCGCGGTCCAGAACTCTTATCATTTGGAAAATATAACAGCTCTCTTTTTCTAATTGTGCTCATACTTTTCTAGAAATGAAAAGAAAGAGAATTCTAAAATGTGAAGAAAATCAATAATTAATCTTTCATATATTTCACAAACCTTTAATTCCATAAATAATAAAAAAATATTACCAATACTTTGGAAAAAAGAGTAGAATCGAAATAAATTAAAATTTGTATCAACTTCAAAATTTTAAATGACGAAACATACTGTAGACATGGTCATAAATTCTATTGGAGTGTGTGTGTGTGTGTGTGTGTGTGTGTGTGTGTGTGTGTGTGTGTGTGTGTGTGTGTGTGTGTGTGTGTGTGTGTGTGTGTGTGTGTGTGTGCCATTTTGTCCACTACAAATCTCACAGGCCTCGCCGTGGCTCAGTGGTTAGACCACTTGGCTCTCACCAAGGCGGCTGGGGTTCGATCCCAGGCGACCGCAAAGTGAGATTTGTGGTGGACAACACGGCGCTGGGGCGGGTTTTCTCCGGGATCTCCGGTTTCCCCCGCCATCTCATTCCACCGGTGCTCCATCTTCATATCATGTATCATCAGTGTCATCGCCTGCGATGCCGTATGTAGTAAAAGCGGGCGCTAAACACTACACATTTCATTTACAAATCTCACTTTGCGGTCGCCTGGGTCACCTTGGTGAGAGTCGAGCATCTAACCTTTCAGCCACGGCGCGGCCTTTCTTTTGGAGCGAAACAAAAGAAACCGAGAAAAAGTGTTGATGCAAATACATATCGAAGCACCACTTATGATTCCATGGTGCTACTTTCTCGACAATTGGTTCAAATTAGCCACGTGACATCCAAACGACGTAACGTGCAGGAAAATGTTGGCATTGCCAAAGTCTTAAGTTATCTCGCGTTAAATTTAAGTCCCGTTAAGTCGCCAGCCCTTAGTATAACGCGTAAGACTTTCGTCCTGTCGCGTGAAGTCACGGTAAATAAATTCCATAGCAAACTACACGCACCATGTGCAAATTTGCCCAATTACATTTTAAATACGTTACGATAGAATTACATCAGTTCTCGATGGTGTTTGGTCAACAGGAGGTATCAATTGCTGATGTGAGAGTGATTTTCCATTAATAGAATATAGCCAGAAGTATCATCGCTGGGCTGATGGAAGTTTGTCACCCGTTTCAATCATCGGTAATATCAACGCACCTCTCCCAGCAGATAAGCTGGTAATGACATGTCAAAAGTAAAGAGTGCTATTATACACTTAACTACTGCTATGGATGTAGCCGTTATCTCCCTGATAGCGTCTATATCCAGTGACAAGCAACAACGGCATTTTAGTGCTGAGTGATATCACAGCTTCATTTGAATGAGTAATTATATATAGCAGTATAAACACTGTAAGTCCAGAAATTAAAGGTATTTGAGAAAACGTTTGCCAATGTTTGAGCAGAGCGCTGTTGTCAAGAGCAGTATTCGTGTATCAGCATTGTTGTTGTGTAATTTTGCATAGTACAGACATAAATGCGGTCACATTCACCCACATTTTTGGGATTAATAGGAGCTCCTTAAATCATTCCCCAAGGAGCACTGTCCTGTTATTTCATCTGCTGAAGTTGGGAGTACTGTATGTATTCCCAATGCTACTAATGCAACCCTCCTTTACTCTTTCCACTTGTCAATTACTTTGAAACTACCTGTCGGTTCCTTTAGGTCTTGAAGTAGCGTGTTTTATACACAACACACATACTTGATCTTTGAGTACACCGATAACGTGATCAAGAGACCGTAACTACTTTCGGAAATACAAGTGTCGGCTCTTTTGTGAGCATGTCAACAAGAGATAAATACATAATTCAGAAACACCGCGATACTTTATAAGTGCTTGAGAAAGTATTGGATTAGGTAATTGATAGATTGACCTTCATAGCAATCTCTTTGATAAAACAAATCCGTGGTTTTGATACCTTCGAGGTTGGCACGATGATTCAGTTATTTACTCCAAAGCACTGGACGTGTTATTCTTAGATTCTTCGGTAATCTTTGTTGAGAAAGCAAATGACAAAGTATTTTCAATTGACTGGGATGGCTCAGTCCGTTTCGTCTGTGGCCTGCATTCGGGAGACCTGGGATCGATTCCCATGGCCTACCTACCTTACCCGTGGGTTTTTTCGGGGCTTTTCTCGGGTCACTAGGCGAATTCTGGTAGCTTAATTACATCCCCCGAATTTTCTGTCTCCCCTTTTCATCTCAATTATCATTTCACATTATCTATCATCTGGTGGTCTATATAACGGTAGAAGTATCGGCGGGAGTCTCGGCGCTGTTGTGGCTCCTTGGGTCGGGGACCCTCTGTCTCCTCTCGCCTCATCCTTCCTCCCGGCGATGCCTCACTTGAGGCTTAGTACAATAAATCACAGGTTTCGGTGCCGAATTCCCTCCGTAGTAATCCTAAACCTAAGTATTTTCCAAACCTTCGAGAAATATATTCTTAATATTAATAAAAACTCTTTAGAACTGGGCAAACATATTGTAGTGCATTGGACAAGAAGTGAGACCATAAAAGGACACTAGCTTTCTGTTAATGATTTTACTTATTGCCAAGGCAGCAGTGGTACAATAGGAAGAGAGCTTTTAGGCTTAAGAAAACACAAAAGTGTAGTTTAGCTATTTCGGTAAAAAATAATATCTATTTTGGGTTTGTTGCTTCAAAAAAAATGCACATTCCTAACTGCAAATTCTACTCGCCTATGGCAGATATAACGTTTGGAAATCGTTGCATCATTTTCTAAAGTTCAGTTGTTTTCAAAATGGATGATCTCCCATATTGACTTTAATATGTCATTATAAAAGTAATTAATATAATTTGCACTAGATATTTCTATAGTTTCAGCTATGAAATATTTTAAAGGAACAATTATCCATTATGCCATGTAATTTCATTGGGCAATTTGTTGCAAAGAGTTAAGAAATGAACTCTCCACTTTATTGTTCACAGCTAATAAATTTTATATAAATATTTCAAAAATATAATTATGTATTGAACTGAAACTTTGCGTAGACATTTATTTTATTGCTGAAACATTAAATAAGTAGAAATTAATTCCCATTAATTGACCTAATAGTGGTCCGAACTATAAAGCGCGGGCCTTAAAGTACTTACAGCATAGTAAGTCGCCATTAAGGTAGTTTTTTTTTTTTAATTTACGTCCTCCAACGTTAAGTCATATCGGACGATGAATGGAATGGGTGAAGTGATGCTCAAATGAGCCCGGGGTCCATGGAGCTTAGAGTTACCCGATATTCGTCTTTCAGGATAAGGGAAAACCCCGGAAAAAACCTTATCCAGGTAATTCACCCTGACTGAGATTCGAACTCGGGACCTCTTGAACTTGAGGCAGACATGCTACCACCACGCTACCGAGGCGGGCTATTAAGGTATTCGTCTCATGTGTTTATGAGAACTCCTAAGTAGTTTACCGGGAAAACACGAGTCAGTTGGAGAATGTAGTGTTATGTCGGCACGTTGGCCATAGTAGCTTAAGGGTTAGAGCTGGTCGGCAACCAGAAGATCTGTGGTTCAAATCCCGGCTATGGCATTGAATTTTTCACTCTGACTCTATCTTTCCATTAAATAAGTAGTTCTAAAACTCTGTAAAATCAGTTTTATCACCTCGGTGTCTCCTTAGGTTAGCTTTTGAACTCTCCTGCAACCTGTTCTAGCTATTATTTTCCAACTATCTCGCCGTAGTCGTGATAAACTTTGGATAAATATTGCAAATAATGATATTGTAAGCATATAACATAATGTGGTTATCAGTGATTAGTTATCTCAATCAGATACATGAAATAAAAAGCAAATATAATCTTCTGCCTTAAAAATTGACACAAAAGGGGTAGGTTATAAAGTGTCATACATTACCATAATGCAATGAAGAAATTACTAATTGGATAATGAACATATGCTATTACTTTTTAACACTTTTACACTACTTCTTAATGGGCACTCTGCCTTTTATGGTATTTAATTCAAAGAATGTAAATTGTACATTAAATAAAGATAAGGTGAGACAGTATTATTTATGGCAGCCATGTAAGTTTTGCCATATGCATGCGCTTTTGTTTCAACTCTAACTGTAATATCTAAGACTTAAACAGCACAGGAGTTACAACCAATAAGTATTTTTAGTATTTATCAGATTAATACTATATTTAACAGGCCAATTTTCAAATATGCTTAATTTGTTATAGGTGGTTTACTTAGTAAGTTTATTTTACTCTCACGTTTCTGATTCGAAGAAATTAAAAAAGATGCGTATGTATTAAAGATCTGTTAAAATCATTTAGGTACTTTTTCAAATTGCTTCTTTTGTGTAGCCCCCTTTTAAATTCTATGGTTGGGGCTTTAAGTTGAGAAATAACTCATGCACTGTAGGTTCGGTTTCTATCACATTGGTTTTGGCTTCTTTTATCAGTTATAACTTAAAACACACCCACATTGACTTTCCCATGTATACCTACTTTCGTACTAAAACAGAGAACTGAAACCGCGACCTTCTGAATATACAAGCCAGACATGACCGGAAATGACAACAAAAGCAGCCAGTTTTAATTTCACTTATGTGGATTTAGCCATTAAAAATAAAAAAACAAAAAACTATGAGTCATATAAATAAGAACATTTAATTTTGAAAAAAAAAATTGATTAACCGACAAAAAGGAGAATGGTATAGCATTTTAAAGCATTATAAGACATTTAAGAAGGAATAGTGTGTACAGAATGTAAGTTTAAAGTATAACAACCAAAATCAAAAAGTTGATGCACTTGTAAGTACACAACAATCCCAACTTAAATGCCTTTATGACAAAAATAAATTGATAGGCATTAGTATCTTGCATTTTGTCTCTTTTTCAGGTGATGGAATATTAAAATTTCCAGAACAAATACAAGCAGTCCAAAGGCCAGCAAATAAAATCCTCCCTATAAGGAAACAACAGATCATAAATTGGAGATTTAGTGTAATACAGTGAAACTTATGTAATTTAAATATAAAGGACATTAGATAATATTTGAATTACTTAAAAAAATTCAAAATATGTTATAGGTAATGCATATAATATATAAGGCTTAGTTTTCACAGCGAGTGTTATTAATTAAAGCTTCATGAACGATCAGCCATGTCAAATAGCAGAATTCAAGCTTTCGGACAGCACTTTTCATTCAGTTTCTGAAGACGGCCATGGAGCTTCGAATAGACGAAAGCTCGAATTTGGTTACTTTGACACGGCTGATCGCCCGTGAAGCTTTAATTATATAATATATATTCAGAAGTGTATATTACACAGTGCAATAGTAGCAGCAGTACACAACAATAGGCCTAATGATTATCCAAACATGGGTTCATTGTGACTGTACCACAAAATACGAGTCATTGCAGACACAACAGTCTTATGTTTTCTACAATTTGTCACAAACTAGAATAATCATGAGAGGCGAGAAAAACAGTCAGAGGTAACTTAATGAATGCTTTTAGGAAGCTGATTGGTTGAGAAACATTCAAGGGTGTTATAGAGATGGTTCCCAAAGGGAATGTTTACAAGATCATTCTAGTTTGAGGAAATAATATCTTGATATGCCAAATCGAAATGTACGAGAGCTGTTCAATACTGATTGATCACAATTTTTTCCCCTGAATGCGATGCACTTGTCCCAAAGTTTCTGCCAGTCTTCAAAGACATACTGGAAACCATTTTTTGAGAGATCCTTCAAAATCGACTCCGCAGCCTTCACCAGTGCTTCTGATCATGGATAATGCCTCCCACGAAGGCGTTTCTTCAAATTATGGAGTATAAAAAAGTCACATGTGGCTAAATCCGGACTATAGAGAGAGTAAGGGATGCACTTCACGTTGATTTTTGCAAGATATACAGCAACAACATTAACAATATGCGGCCGCGCATTATCGTGGTGCAACACCCAGCCTGTTTCACGGAAATGTGGTCTTTTGCACCTGATATAGACTTGCATTGTTTTCAGGACATCCCTGTAGTATTGTCCAGTTACTGATGTGTATGCAGGTACAACATGCTGATAAACCATTCCATGAATATCAAAGAATGGGATGACCATAACTTTCCCAGCAGAAGCAACCACGTTAGCTCTTTTGGGGGTTGATGATGAAGGAGTTTTCCACACTGAGCTTTGTTGTTTGCTCTCAGGATCAAAATGATGCAGCCAAGTTTCATCAGCAGTGATTACGTTTGAAAGAAACTCCGAATCTTCCTCTAAAATCAACTTTAACTGCATGCAGACCTGCATGCGAATGTCCTTTTGTTCGGGAATCAACAGTCTTGGAACCCATCGCGCGTAAAAACGTCTCATGTGTAATGTTTCTGTCACCAACGTGTGGGTGGCACCCAAAGAAATCTTCAGTATTTCATAAAGTGATCCTAAGGCAATTCATCGCTCCTCTCTTACAGTGGCAGCAGCAGTGTTGATGTTTCGTTCCGTAAGAGCACCTTCCTATGAAATTGATTGTCTCCCTTCTTTAAACATTTTAAACCACCTTCGAGCTGTGCAGTAGGTAAGAACAGACTCTCCATAGGCCTCCTGTAACATTGTATACGTCTCAACTGAAGATTTGTTGAGACGAAAGTAGAATTTCAAAGCCGCATATTGTTCCTCGCATTTTAACTCCATTGCAGCGGTAGGCGATACTGAACATGTCTAAATTTGCCTGGTTCTCGCAGGCGGGAACCAGGAGTACCAATAATGAAACTACTACGGCGTGTTTGTTTCAGATTAAGCTAACAGAATATAATAAGATTGAATTTCAGTGCGACAAATTATGACTATAAACGATTATGATCATTCTTTATTGGACAGCTCTCGTACTTGAGCTGTTTTGTTACTGTAGTCGCTGATTCTACAAATTTCTCTCACAGTTATTCTCACAGGAAAAGTACAGTACAGTTAACCTGGGAGCAGGATTGGATCTTTATTCATAATAATGTTATTTATACTACTGTAAAATAAAGTAAACAATTTGTTAATTACATATAATTTTTCTGGTTTTTGGTTGTTTTTTTTTTTTACAGCTAAACACTTTAGAAACAAGTCTCTAATGATGCAGAATCCTATTTCCTAGTTCCTGGTTGCATGTATTGGTGATCTTGAAATAATCATGAGTTAACAACTTACGTAGTACATACCTAGTGTCTCAATGACAGTGTAAGAAAGTAGTGAAGGTTGATCATTAATGTATCATGTTGTAAACTGAAATAGTTGTGAAATCGTAGTCATATTGTGCTGACTGAGATGTTGATCCAAACATGTCCTCCTCTTCAGAAACAAGATAAAGAACCCCAATCTGATGTTGAAATAATCCAGAACATCTGATAATTTTTTTTTTCAAGTATCATAGGAGAGAGAGGCTCAGTACCTTTCTGTGAACTAAGAAGAATAAATACAGGCTGCCTTAACTGAGTAGACTCAATGAGTCAATCAGATTTATAAACATATTAACATTTATTTTTCTTTTTTGACATAATTTTTAACTGTGAATCCAGGCTGCAGTTAAATCGCAGTGTTTGCAGAACAGTTTTGGCTAATATGCAACATTCCAGCTTCATCTGCACAACCAGAGAGGGTATTTTTCAATTGGTCTCTTGTATGTAATAACAGAAATCGTTTTTCATTTGTAAAATTGAAGAAGTTAGTAGCTGATTTCTTATTTATTTAAGGTCACCAGCTAGCACTTGATAATTACATACACAAAATTTAATATCTAGTGTGTGATGATTATTGACTAAATAATATGGATATGTAAGATACTGTTACTTTCTTTTTAACTTACAAACCCATTACCATTATAGTCCTCTGCTTTATCTTCTCAAGTAAACGATTTGGGAAATTTTCGAACTATGATAGTTGCATCGATTAAGTTAAGTTTCTTTAATGTGTTCAATTTTAACACTAAACACACTCGCTGGGTGCCGCCATGATATCTATCCAGCACTAAAATAGGGGTCTCATCACCTATGGACTGGACTTGTATGGGATAAACTTGGCCTGGCGGACAGGACACTGGAAAGAGACAAGCCCGTTTCTTGGAAGCTATCTGGGACCCTC
Source organism: Mantis religiosa (assembly GCA_030765055.1). NCBI lineage: Eukaryota > Metazoa > Arthropoda > Insecta > Mantodea > Mantidae > Mantis > Mantis religiosa. The sequence goes on along the minus strand of CM060956.1, from coordinate 44,068,318 downwards.
GAAACACACATAATTCAGGTTGACGATAGACTTGCTAAGGAGGCATTCTTCATCGAAGACCTCCGGTTAAGACACGCTCACATCGACAGGCGCTTGGGAAAAGCTAATGCAGATTAGAGGGAAGAGAGGAAAGACGTCTCGTCTGATTTGCACTCTTCGGAGATCACCATGGACTTTGACATGTACAAACACCAACCAAATATTTGGCATGTTGTTTTTGTGAAAGTACGAAGCCCAGTACACCTAACGAATCGACTAGGTATACCAACAACACTTCGACAAATTGTGCGAGGTTCAAGGAGGCCGTGACTTCGTCATGTTTGCGTGTGATAATGCTGAGTAGAATTATCGTATTTCTGTAATTCTAAGCTTCGATTTTAACACTGAGACGTCAAGACAAAGTATAAAAGAAACCCTTAACGAGTGAGGGTAAGTTTTAAGTGTACAGAGTGATCATTTTCATTCGTGGAAGAAGAAATTCACAGCTAACCTCTACATTACGGATTTTTATCCGTGGGAGTTGAGTGCAGGTATACGACGCGGACGAATGTGTTTTGTGTGAGCGCTTCCATGTGTTTCAGATTACACTGTGTTTAACTGTGTCTGCACGGCTCTCAAAACTGTAACCTTTACTCAACAGGCGCACCTCACTTGGTTATGAATCCCCCCTTCTTCTTTACAAATCTCTAGTCCGTCCCATTTTTACCTATGCAGCTCCAGTATGGGGTGGCACTAGCAACACTAATCTCCGTCGACTGCAGGTATTACAAAACAGGGTGCTTCGCACAGCTACAATTGGTCCATGGTTCGTCAGAAACCAACAACTTCATCATGAGTTTGGTCTTCTACCAGTTCATCAGTACATCCGCCGGTTGGCACGACCTTCCTTTTACCATCTCCAGGAGGTCCCTGGAGCTGTTATAGTCCAATTAACTTGAGGTGGCAGCTGGTGGCAGCTGGGTAAAGATGTACACTAAATAAATTAGTCTGTTACCAATCCTGAAAGAACGCTGAAGATGATTTATACATATGGAATAGTTGATACATGTACCAGCAATGGCTCCAAATGCAAAAAAATCATCCTCAGTCTCCTTTCAGAATTAGTAATAGATTAATTCACTTAGTTTACATCTTTATCCAGCTGCCACCTCAAGTTAATTGGAGTGCACCTACAATCTCGGCGCTCGCACTCGCCAACCTCAACCAACCAACTCAACCAACCTCAATTGTTGTGTATACTGTTACTAAGTGTCTCAGTAACAAAGATCTGTAAAGCATATTTCCTGATAGATGTATGTATATAACATATATATACATATATATAAGACAAATTGTGCTCTCTATTTTTATTACTTCTACAATCATTAAAGATAATGTATCTCGACATTGCTTCATTTATGAGGCTATGAATTTGTTACATAATTAAACATGAGTTGTAAGGTTGAACATTCTGAAAATTATATATAACAATTAAAATATTACGTATTACAAGAAATAAGTTAAATAAGACGAGAGTTAAAACTAAAAATAAGACTATAAAACAGAAGACCATTCTGTTATGTTGACCACTTTTAGGCTAACTTTGGAAATCTGAACTGTCGTTGAGGAGTACATCACCAACAACAGGTATTAAATCGCGGATCTTCGGCTTAAAAGCCTATATTTTACAACTAAACCGTGCATTATATGCCTCTGAAACTCTTTTATCCGAGTGTTCTGTTTAAATTTTATCCCCAAATTCAACAGTCAAAAGATCCGGCAACCAATCTACACATCCATTTCACGTCTTGAGTTTGGATGACGAAGGAAAGACCTCCTGTGTTAATTGAATTGAGAATGCGAGTATCGAAGTATGTTTCATTTCCATTGTGTGCAACATTAAGAACTGGTAATCCAGTGAAACTTAGGGTAAAGGCGGGGCAAATGGACAGCGGGGCAAACGGACATCTGCTAAGTAATTTTAGGGCATTTGTACTTCTGAAGTTGGTAGTAGTGCATGCTGTGACGCTGAGTGTTCATCAGGCCTATGTTGATCACCTGGGAAAATATTTCCCGTATAGACCTTCCAGAATTCTTGGAATCAAGCTTCAAAGCTCTGCAGATAAGCATATACGTCTACAGATTTCTGATACTTGCAAGGATTATGCGTGAAACAAGGGCTTCTAGAAACTTTAGCCACATGTTGCAGCCATCAGAGTACACATTGGTATGTTGTATGCTTACTAAAACCAAGAGGCTGCTGCCATGTCTCAGGGGAGCTGTGTATTAATAGCATGTAGAAGGGGGCATACGGACATGCTCTTATCGAAGCTTTCTGAGACACACACACACACACACACACACACACACACACACACACACACACACACACACAAGTATTGGCTACCTAAAACAGGCTGTTCACGATTTGTAGGTATGGTTCAGAACCGGCAAAGAACTTCAAATCGCTGTACATAGAGCGAAGAATGTGTGTCAGCTGCTGTGAAAGCTGTAAGATAGAATGGAATGCCTTTAGCAACTGCAAATGTCTTTATCAACAAAGTTGCATTTGGGGGAAGTTTTGCAGAGGCCTGGAATCGCGCAGCGACAATTGGAAATGGTATCAGCAGATTCAGGAGCTGCGGAGTTTATCCCTTCAATTCCAACAGTGTTCCAGACCAAGTGTTTTGTCCGGAACAAGTTCATTTACAAAGTAAACAACATGAGAATCCATATCCTGATATTGAAAATGAGATTCTCGAAGCTCAGAATCAGGCACCGCTGGACATTCTTCAAGATGCAATCCCAGATAACGGGAATAATTGCGAAGGTCGCAGTTCATCAACACAAGCAGGCCAGACTCCAGCTTCTACACCTTCAACAAGCTTCGAACAGATAAGTCCTCCTCCAAGAGCTGCCCTGGAAATTAAAGGTAAACCAGGAACTAAAAGGGAATCGAGGGAGTCTGAAGTTATTACAAGCCCAGAGTTCATAAATCATTTGAAAATGAGGAAGACTGCCCGTTCTGAAAAGGAAAAAGCGGTAGCAGCTAAAGCCCGGAACACTGGAGCTAAGAAGAAGAAGCTTGCCTATGCAAGAAATGCCAAAAGTGCTACAAGGAAGGGGAAAATTGGGTTCAGTGCCTCAATTATGCAAACTGGTACCACGTTAAGTTGTAGAGGCTGGAAATGATCCATATTTCATGTGTCACAATTGTATGAGTGATGACACTGACTAAAATTCTTGGTGCCCGTTTGCCCCTAACAGTGTGCCCTTTTACCCCAGTGGTTGGGGCAAATGGACATTGTTATATCCTTAAACTAATTAATCTTTTTTCTGTTCATGTATTTTATTCCGGGCTATATAGTTTTCAGTTTTGTCAAATGAATGTTCAGTGCTTCTGTTAAAATAATATTTTTATTCTATAGTAAATAGTATTACTTTCATTATGAAAAATATGCTTAGCCTGTCCGTTTGCCCCCCCCTTTACCCTACTTTATTGAAGAACCTGAAGTAATAGCTGCCATGCAGCGCACATTGGATAACTATGATGAGGCTATAACATCAGCGAACTTCTTGAATATATCCAGTAGATCACTGCTTTTACTGGATAGAAGTGTCCCTTCATCTGAATAAGATAATACTTTGATAATTAGAGCCCAGATTTTGATGAAAAGTCATCTTTTTTTCTGAGTAGTCACAGACGATGCTTATTTGAAATTAAGTGCATTCGGAACAAATACGTTATATGGTTTTTATAGGTCATCAAAATGCATTTTTCCACATTTTTATAATAAAACCATTTTTAACATTTAGATGCATTTTCCGGTCATTTTCTTTCTTTTTAACGAATTTATTGGGCATTTTCATCTGTGCCCCGCATTCGGGAGGCCGGATTCGATTTCTGTGGCCGACCTGGCCCTAACCTAAGGGCTTTTTGGTGAGTTTTAAAATGATCTGTGATTAAAAGTGTATTTATGTCATCATATTTTATGAAATAATACCTTTGTAACTAACACAGGTCAGCATTCCGGTGAATTTATGACGCATCAATTCGAGGAATCGCCGATTAAATCATGCAATACGTGTGTCAGGGCTTCAGGAGCTAGAATGTGGCAGTAAGAGAGTAGTTTGTGAGGTGTGTAAATTTGTTGTGTTGTGGAATTGAAATGCCAAAACAAAAATAGTCCTGCGTCCTGTTTGAAACAGTATGTTTCAGAGTTTGGCAGAAACATATGCTCTACTGATGGAACTGTATTGTTCTGTAAAGTGTGCGAAATTAAAGTCGCTGCAGGAAAATGGTTCACCGTATATGTTGGGCGGGAAAAACATTTGCGAGCTCTTCAAAATGTGAAAAAAAAACAAAGACAAGCGTCTCAGTTACCGTTAAAAGAAATGGCTTTGACGTCAATTAACAAGTCATCTTTCTTTTATAAAGAATTGTGTGAAATGTTTGTTAATGCAAATGTTCCGCTAGCAGAATTAAATAATTCCAAATGACGAGATTTTCTTGAACGTCACCCTGGTCATACAATACCAGAAAAGGTCCCTCATATAGCTTTGTCCCCGGCACCAATTTTAACACGCTGGGATACATGGTTAACTGCACTGTGACAATTTTCAAATAGTGACAGAAGTGGTGAATAGCTTTGTTAGGGTAGATTCTAAGACAATTGAAAGCACACAGGATCTGTTTTCTGATACTCATATCCAAGGTAAATTAGCTTTCACTATATCAAACTCTAATTTTTGACAAAAACCATAATACTCCTTGAAGAAAGTGGCATGCCATTGGATAAGTCGATTGAGTTAGTGAGGTTTGATACGAAATGTAAAAGGTGAGACTGGGGACAAAATTAGACAGAAACTAAAAATTGTGCTGGACAAAAATAAATGATACCAAACAGTTTGTCCGATTGCCGATATCCTGTCAGGAGAAAAATTCAGAACTGATATTTTTTAACAGAATTTAACAGTGACAAAGTGTTTTTTTTTTTTCTTCAAATATGCACCTATAACATCTGTGAAAGTGTAGAGAAGGTTCTCAAAGTATAAAACAGTTTTAGCTGACAACCACCGTTCCTTCACTTTTGATAACTTGAAGATGACCATGATGGTGTACTGCAACGCTAAGTAAGGTATGTTTTGGCTAATGGATACAGTAACTTATTTTTTCATATTTTATAAAATCGAAAATGTTCTGATGAATTTTGAACTTTATTTATTATTTAGTAAAAATAATTGCATTATTCACTAAGAAAGCTAATTTTAAAATGTGGTTATTCGAACCATATATTCATTATTTGTCTGTGACAGTTATTATTTATTATTATGAAAGAAATTGTTAATTTTTGTTAGGTCATTTTTTACATGTTATGTGCATTTTTTTATTCTAAGGGAATTTTATAGCTCATTTTTAGAGAATTTTTAGGTCAAGAACTTCCGGGCCCTAGTGATAATTAACTAAATAATTCATGGACAATTATGTTTGTTAGTAGACTAATAGAATTTGAATGATTATGGCATTAAGGCAATGATACTAACCCTTCTTTCTAGTTTATCCTCTTTGTTTTAATAAGTAACCCGTGCTTCGTTAAATTACTATCATGGCTGCACTTCGCAAATGAAGATTGTTGAAAAACACTGAGAGTCAAGGAATAATGTTCATCGATCATTATTTATTTGTTGCTTATATTACATTCGGATTGACATAGTGACATATAACTGTCAAATTATTTGTGCAAGTTGAAAAGTGGAACTCTTATTACTCATTCATTTTAATTATCTCTGTTCCGTGAAAGAAACTGTTAACTTATGTATGGATCAAATGTCATAATGGTTACACAACTCTTTTATTGTCTTTGTAAATATCAAGTACCTGAGAAACAAGTTTACGTTGCATTTATGAGTCATACTGTCCAATCAATTCCTTTACCTTTTTTTTTTCTCTCTCTCTCTTTTTGTTTGATTGAATGTGCCTTTCCTTCGTGGCATTATTTACAATGGAAGAAGTTTTACGTAAGAGCATCTCTGAGACTATTTTGTTAAAATTAACTTATATTCCTCTTCCTTCGTCATTATCTAGTTATAAGCGACCATGCAAACTTGTGAGTGGGAATACAAGTCATTGTATTGAGTGCTAATTTTCAGTTATGTTCTTAAAATATTGTAACGACTAATTATGACAAAAGAAGGGCTAAAATACTACTACCCAGAGCGTATACGCATATTTATCCTGTCATGTACATTTCAATAAGAGAAAATAGCCTTCTGCATCCAAAATATGAATTAAATACGAGTATAAACCAAGAGTGAGAATGTTCTTTTCTTTTAAAGTCCGAAGCTTTTTGAAATTAAGAAAGTCTAATAATAAGTCAAAGAGTCCAACCATTGTTATTTCATATTACTTAATCGTATCTGAGACCTTGTATTCTTTTATAAATTTTCATCCGTATACTATTAGGACTTTTCTGTTGATCCTAGATCAAATCCTTCTAAAACAATAACTGTTTTGGATATACTCTTTCATTTGGAATACTGCATACGAAAGAACAAGATTCTTTTAGTTCGGGATAGTTTGTCGTTTTTCTCGAAGGTAACTGGTGACAATATTGGCAAAATAAATTATCCTATTTGTGGTGATTCTTACCAATAAAAGTAATCATTCGGTGTCTCGCATGCTCTTCAATATAAACTTTGACACTCATAGCACATCCCGAAATGAATAAGCCTAATATACTGAGTGGTATCACTATGTTGCCATGTTACGTTAGATAAAATTTTATTGGGCCTTCTAATAAATTAATAATGAGGGTTTGTTTAGACAGACATTTTTCTGTAATTTTTGCACTCTTATTCGTCGTCAGCTTGCTTAACAATTTCTTTGCTCTCTGACTAAAATGGCCAGCAAACTAAGCTGTTTGAATGCAAGGTGAATCCTTAGTGAACATTCATTGCACCATATTCACAATTCTACATTCTAATTTTACCTAAAAATGCTATCCTTTTTAGATCTGATTGTTCGGCAAGTAGGAGTATTGCTTTTATTATTCTCCATCCTTAATCCGCGAGTAGTTCTGCCCTTACTAGGGGGTTCAAAGCCCTTAAAGCTACTGGAATTCATCTTTCTATATTCTTGATGCAAAAATCAAATACTTGACTTAACCTTTAAGTAGCTAAAAGAATTGGCTCATTCCTGTCTGCGAACATGCGCACTTCTCTAGTTTGCTTGATTGCTCTCTGCGTCTTTAATCCCTATAATTGCAAGTCTAATGTTGAGGTAAGCAAATCTTCTCGGCCTCACTTACTTTAAAGCTTTAGTTCAATATCAAACATCGCTAAATCAGTTGAAAGAAGCAAGATAATTTTGATTTGAGTGTTTCGAATCTGGAAACACTCAAGTCAACTTCAATATGACTTATGTGAGGTACACAGGCTCCACAAAGAGTAGAGATAATGCCACCAAACTCTCAAGCGAATATAGGTACGAGCATAGGGGTAGTTCCCTTGTCAGATTGAGCGCTGATAACCTCTGCAGTTGAACGCCCTTATATACAAATCTGTAGCATTATTACCTTGTAAGGTTAGGACTGTCATAGTACAAACAAACAGGGCAAAACTAAAATAGAAAGGGCTACAAAAACCAAATGCATATTGTATATACTGGTCGCCAATCTAGAAAGTGATTGACATTTCGTACGGAGAGAGAGGCTACGTTGCCGCTTATTGCTGCCACGTGGAGAGCGCGATAGAACTACGCGTGCGAAGGTGATTCAGTTGCGACTGCAATGGGTATTTTATTATTATTGTTATTATTAATTATTCATAATGTTGTACACAAAGACAATAGTGCAGTCGTGGATCTATCTACATGCAAACGCTAGAACACGCAAGAAAACATCAATATAAAGATAATCGTAACAAAAGAGGCATACCTGTGACATTTTGATACTTATTGAAGTGGGGAAATGCCACTTACATAATTTTTCCCGGGAGTTTCTAATATATACGCCAATACTTAAAATACTTAAAATACTTTCTTTCCCAGTATTAACCTTAATGCCCTTACTGATACCTACAGCACGTGAAGTCCTATCAAGTACCTTAGAGAATGGAATACTAGACTCCCCTTTCAATTTCTCCTCTTCGAAGTATTCTCTCAGATAGCATATTATTTCCCGTGTATGTCCTTTAATTGGAATACCTTTACCAAATACAGTTTTATTTGGTTCCCGAGCACGTTCAGGTTTTCATTTGTCACTATATTTAGACATAATTAAACATTTATCAAACACAATTGCAAATGATCACAACACGCGCTCAGATAAACGGACTTAGGCACACGTAAACCAAGGCAAATTACCAAAAATAAAGTGCAAAGTAACTTGCCAGTAAAGGATCTCTAACTGTGAGGGCATTCTGTTTATGCAGCTTTATCAGAAGAGAAATAAAAACCTAGGTATTGTATTTACTGCAGCGTTTGCGTAACTCGCTTGCCCGCGTCATGCTAAGCACGTGTTAGAATATCGGCAACCAAGGTTTAGCGTCTAACGTTGTCATGGAAACGCCTCGACTCTAATTGGTCATTTTAATCGTTACTATGACAACCGTTATGACGTACTCATCCCCTCCCATTTATTTAGACCGTTATTCCATGTGGTTACTGTCAATCACATTCTAGTTTGGCGACCAGTATAATAACAATCATCACCAGTGATGTTCAACCTTGAATCTTAGGTGTTAATGACGTCACCTTGCCTCTTCCTCCACCTCCACTTTGTGCATAAAGCTGAAGCAGCAAAATGGTGGCGTAAAGTAGTTCCATGTTGGCGCGACGGTTTGAAGAAAATAATGGTGCCTCAGGGAATGAGCAGTGAGGTTACTCTCAGGGTATGCGTGGGTATGTATGAGTAAGGATGATTCTAATGACACTGGAATGCCCGTTTCAAACTGGTTTAATGACTGCTTCTTTTTATCACCACATCAAACTCGAAGTTGCCGACCAAGGTTACCAATATCACTATTTAGAGTTACTGTAGGTGGAATGCTTATTACTCGATAATATTTAATTCGTTATGTATGAACCAACAAATATCTTCTCTCATCACTTCTGGTCTCCTTTGACCAAGATAGAAGTGATGACCTTCTTAATGGCTTTCCAGCGACGAAGTATGTGTCCTTACTTGGCACAGCTGCGCGTGGGTGTGTAACTTTCACTCCTGAAGCCCTGTCTTTTCACACAAAGATTCCCTTTGTGACTATTTTGTCCATTGTGATTATTAGTCTCGGGCATGCCATTATTATGGGTCCGAAGAACACCTATTCAAACGGAGTCAAGTGTCATTCATTTATGATTATTTTGCTAAGAAAACTGTTTCTTACGTGGCGCAAAGTAGTAAAGAAGTCTGAAATCCATCACAAATCTTTACTTATTGCAGTCCTTTAATTTCGGTATCAAAGCATTCCACTCTCAGTAATTTAGCTGACCATGCATTAGAAAAATTTATTTTGGAGTCTCATGAATGCATCATAAGTTGGCGAAAAGCTTTTTGGTGGAGACAAATTAGCATTCCCTTCTTTCACATGAGATTGTTCATCACTGGTCATCACCATAATAGGCATTGCTTGACATGCTTGGTGGCTTTTAATTGATGTCTCCTATATTTGTGTCTCCTATAACGTTTTAATAAAAAAACTCTATTTCATGATACTATTTCACAATGTTAATAACACTTTTAGAACACTGGAACTGTAGTGCCTTAATGCTCTACGATATATGAGATAACTAAAAAGCCTTACCTTATCACAACAATTGGAAGAAACATCGGTGGGTGTTACATTTCTGGGCTCCACAGTCTCATCCCGACGATACTCCAAATGCTGAAAATTTCTATAGTCTGTAAGTACTTTTAGGGCGAACGTTATTCAATTGTACGAATAGATATGTAAAGCATGTTTCAGGAATAAGAAAGCTGTGGTAAAGTAGGAACAATTGTATATTTGACGTTTCGTTCGCGACTGTGGTGAATTGCTCTAAGCAACTCCGAATGAAACATCAGTTCATGTGTTTTTAATCTTTGGCGTAGGCACACAGCTCGAAAGACATGTTTTACCTGACAACACGACTGTGAAAGGCTACGGCCCTACCCTTAAGATCAAATTTTAAAGCTCTTTGACTCAAATAGTTAGTGCAAAGAATTATTTTTCACATTAAGGAAGTACATACTAGTCCATTAATATCAGCATTCGATGAAAGAGTGGCTACTGCGGTGGATGTACAGATTCCATTACCCTCTGTCAAGCCAGCAATTGAAACATTTTAATTTGATGTGCAATCCGTAACCCTCCAAAAGGTTATACATAACCTCGTATCAGAAGGGAAGATTAAGATTATTTCGCTAATTAATTTTAAATGTGCTACTTTCATGACTCACTGTTGCAGAAACTACCTATGTATCTTTATATATTTACACACCACAAAAAAGACATATATTGTTTATCAGAAAGCTTTAAATTGATTAACTTAATTGTAACTGTGTTGCATTTAAACTTCACCCCCAATTGCAGAATAAATAACTAACTATTCCGAATTTGTTTTATTTATATAAGTTCGGACAACTTTTATTGGCGGTACGAAGTTCGCCGGGTCACCTAGTATATATATATATATATATATATATATATATATATATATATATATTAGTTATTCACATATATCAGTCTGAATTCTTTGGCATTTAGTCTCCCATTTTAAGTACCTACAGGAGCAATGATTTACAGAAGAATTTTTGTTACTATTCCAAAGAAGAAATTGGTAACTACAATTTGAAAATGTGTAATATATTTGCTTCTTAACCTTGTTAATTCATGTAAATGGGCCACAGTTAGGTACAAATAAATTGCACACAAATAACAACTTTATTGAGATAACGTGTTTAAACAAAACAAAATATCACATTGTACATATAGGAATAGGCATTATCTTAACTAAAATAAAATTTTCCAAACTTATTCATGCCTAAACATTAAATTCTACAAGCTTAAAGCAGCACATCTTTTGCACCCAATTACAATTTCTTTAATATTCTTAAGAACAATTTTCAATTGTGCTCAATTATTTCAAAAATATTTTAACTCAAATTAAGCCTTTTACCTATGTTTATATCATTATAGCTTACCATTAAAGTTTAATTTATGTACTACGAATTATTTTAAAACAATGAAGTACATTTAATATATGCAAGCAAATATAATTCTGAAGCACTTTTACTTAGCAGCTAAAAAAGCAGACAAACAATTCATAGTTTGATAATTAAACCTAATTTAGCAAACGTTTAGAACTATATACATGAGAAACATACTACATTCTGAAAGTATAAGGTTCAAAGTATAACAAAGAACCAAATATCAGAAGTGACATCTTTGTAATTGCAACTCCAGCGCCCCCTTAAATACTTTCATGTCAGAGAGGAATTAATAACAATATAATGGGCATTAATGTCTTACATTTCGTCTCTTTTCCACGTGCCGGAATATTAGATGTTCCATGATAAGTGCAACCACTCCTATAGATAAACCCAAAGCCAGCAAATAAAATGCTCCCTGTAAAGAAACCAGAAACATTTATATAATTATTTTGCATATAATATACCTATTAGGTTAATAAAATTTTCATTCAAATTCATACCTGCCCTTAGTGGAAAACAAGGTAAGCCACAAAACGTATAAATCTAATAGTGTTGAAGCTCTGTTTTCGCCAAGAAGGTTCGTGAAAATATAACGGAGTTTATCATTTTGTTTTAATGTCCCCACCCAATCTCATTAAAAAGAACAGAGGCGATGAAGTAGCTAAATGTTTAAATTCTCACTCATAAGGAAATTTGATGTGTTGCATTCATATGACTTTCTCTACTCTTGTACGAACTCGTCATCCATACGCTTGTTCAATGATTTCACCTTAATCGAGATATATATTTACAGAAATTGTTTTATTGGATATTTCCTTGTAGGTCTCGTACAGTGAGATAGGAAATTGCAGTAGGCTTAAGCGACAGTCTTTAAGAACTGGCCGCTATATGAAGCCTCTGAATTCCATTCTGCTTACACGTCCAGGACATAAAACAAAAATAATGAGTCCTCATTTGGGAAAACTAAACTATTGGAAAATTCAGACAAATAATAACGAACATTTCCGGAATATCTCATTCCACAAAAAACTGTGTTTAATATAAATTTGTGTTTTGACAAGATTCAAATTTTATGTAGTAGGATTTTATTTATCCCTTATAATTTTTGAGTTATGTAAATGTTATCCATAATGAAGAACTTCTGAGGACTTAAACAAAATTAAAGATATATATTTTTCATTTGTTATATACTTTCATAACATATAGTATTTTAGTAAAAGGGGTTGGAGCTTATAATGAGAAAATACAAATTTTGGAAGAAATTGCCGCGTAAAAGATAGTCTGGGAAATCTGATGAAATATAAATGTCAAATTTTTATGTGGAATGCAATACTTACCATCCTTATACGAGGGTGGTCTGAAAAGTTTCCGACCTCAACATGAAAATGGCAGCATCCGTAAATAAAAAGAAGTGAATTACGTTGTTCATCTGTTATCACTTACTCACCAAAGTTTCAGCAATTTTGAACACTCAGTTGTTATATAACAGTCGTTTGAGTGAGTTGTTTTTATGAAAATGGACAATATCGAGTATCGAGCTGTCATTAAATATTTGATTTTGAAAGGCAATACGCCTACGCAAAACAAAGATGAGTTGGATTATGTGTATTGGGACTCAGCACTATCATTTACTACAGTGAAATTTTGGGCAGCTGAATTTAAACGTGGTCGTAAGAGCTTGGGAGACGATGAACGTTCGGGACGTCCAAAAACTGTTGCTACTGACGAAAACATCGCCAAAGTTCACCAAATGGTGCTAGACGACCGCCGAGATGGAAGAGGCTGTGAACATGTCAAAAGAACGTGTATGTCACATTAAATTAACATTTATACATAAAAAAGTTGTCCGCGCGTTGGGTACCGCGTTTGCTCATGTTAGACCTAAAACGTGTTCCAATGAATATTTCCAACGCTCTGTTGGCGCAGTTTAGACGCAATAAATCCGAGTTTTGGTGCCGATTAATTACTGTAGATGAAACTTGGATACACCATTATACGCCCGAAACAAAAATACAGTCCAAACAGTGGACTGAAAAGGGGAAAACGGTCTCCAAAAAGAGAAAAAACTGTTTTTTCGGCTGGGAAAATGATGGCAATTGTTTTTTTTTTTTTTTTTTTGGATAGTCATGGAGTTATTTTAATCGATCATCTTCAAAGTATAAAAGCCATTACAGGAGCATACTACGCATCATTACTTGACAAGCTGAAGGTAGAAATTGAGGAAAAACGGCTACATTTGCAGAGAAAGAAGATCCTGTTTCAGCAAGACAACGCACCGTCTCACACCTCAGCGGTTGCAATGGCGAAAATCCACGAATTACTGTTTTACTTGACCATCCGTCTTACTCACCAAATCTAGCCCCAAGCGACTTCCTTTTGTTTCCTCGTCCGAAAATTACGCTCGGAGGACAGAGATTTTCGTCAAATGAAGAGGCGATCACCTTCGTGAACAATTATTTTGCAGAGAAAAACGCCGAGTACTAATTGGACGGGTTACAAAGATGGGAGCATAGCTGGGAGAAGTGTGTAAAGTTACAAAGAGACTATGATGAAAAACAAGAATACAATTATGAAAGAAAAAAGTGTCTTGTGTCTTTATTAGGTCGCAAAATTTTCAGACCGCCTATGTATACGCAATAGAGAAATTAGAGAAAGTTAAGCAAAAATTGAAGAATTATCTATGCTGAATCACAGTTAGTAGATATAATTTTTATTATGAGTCACAAATGTTTCGGGAGCAGTCTCTGTTTATTCATGGTAGATGAGGGAATTGCATTGATACAGGAATTCTAGTATCCATAAAGGTTTTCCAAAATTACATTGAAGAAAGTCAAAGTTTGTAGTATAATTCGTCATTAGTAAATAGTGCCACTGGAGAGAGGGAAAATCATCCTCAATGTATGTAATATAATATATAAGTTTGACGATTACATAACGAAATAATTGTTTTCTTTCTACCATTCATTCAAAATAATGATAATCCACTATGAATATTCCTCTAGCACCTGATCATACTTGGTAGGGAAAGCATTATTTTCACCAAAAATGTTGATCCTGCGTTTTCAGCATAAATGTGTGTTCTCCGAATCTTGTATTAAAACCCATTTTAGAGAAGGTATACATGGCAACGACCAGTGGCGGCTTGGTGGGGCCAGATATTAAAATGTTTGTAATGAAAGCAGAAGTGGGGTTATACGTTTTAAAACAGGTCACCTTTAATTGCATTGCCAGAAACATTGCAATAGCGGAAATGTGGCGAAACATCAAACGTTTAACCTTGTAACCTTTTTTATTTTGGCGTGTATAGTGTAATGATTTACTACATCATTTGGATGCTTAGAACGTCGTTTTTTCGTGCTTAAAGTTCTATTTTATATTTTTGGAAGATAATGCCATATTAATAACAATACCTGGACGTGGTAGAGGCGTAGTTTTGCATGTCCTGCTTCTGATACTGTCCTGCTTTGCATCACAGACAGCTGTCGACGTTCTGAGAGGTGCTCCCTCACTGTCATCCCTTCCCAGTACAACACGATGCCTGACTCTCGGAGTCTTAAGAGAATATCATTCATCTGCTCCTTATAGGGAGATCCTTTACGTACAGCAAACACGCAGTGACCAAAGTAGAGATCCTCCTTCATCAAACGTTTGTGTTCCATCATTTTCTCAAAAATATATTTTACTTCTGCATAGTGATCTGAAAGGAAAACAATGCAACAAATCCATTAAACACAGCAAGCAGCATATATAATTTACACATTTCACTATGGTCACAGTTATCTGAATTGTTAAAGTCCTTTGATATTATTACTTTAGTGAGTGAACGTTAATAATAATCCGACAGAATTTCGTGAAACACTTTCTGCAGTGGCAGTTTTTTTTTTTTCGGAGGGAGGTCATGATATTGAACAAGTTTGAGATTTGTACTATTATGTGACTAAATGGGAGACAGAAAGCTTCTTTCTATATGTAATAGTTCTCAAGTCGTAGCCATAAGCAGTTAATCAAAGAGAAGGGCAGTGTTTAGCGCGCTGTGCAGTTACCAATTTGCTACTTTTACTTAGCTGCACTGAGTTGATTGGGAACAATTGAATAGCAAGGAACTGCACAAGTTGACCTTTAGCCAGACAATTGGACCAGCTCACATGGATGTTGTCAGAAGCTGGTTGGCGCGAAACTATAATGTATTATTGCGTCTTTACATTTACAGCATCAACTTGAATTACAGTAAAACCTCGTTAACACGGATCTCTTTAACTCGAAACAGTTTTGAGAAAACAAAATGTTGTTTTGCGTAGTAAATGAAGACATTTTACAAACGAAAATTGCCTTTTTTCAGTATGTATATTATTTGAATTCTCTTGCCAATGGGCGAATTCATTGCACTCATCTTACCAGGGTCCAGGATGGAAGAGAAATTTTGATAGTCATGAAAAAAGTTGTGGCCTGGCGTGTGTGACTTGCCAGAAACAAGATTCAAGAAGGATAAATAATAAATGTGGAAGAAAATGTTACAGACATGTTTAAAAATATGGACGGCTATTCCAATTTTGATGAAGATATTGACAATTGGTTGCAAATCGACAATGACGAAGTTTATAAGCCGATTACGGAGCAGTGCTTAATGCAGCATGTAGTGCTACTGGAAATAACAATGAAGAGTATTCAGATTCAAACAGTGTTGATGAACCAGCTATGGTTATGATGCACGCACAAGGAGTAGCAAACATAGAGAAATTGATGCTTTAATTCGAGAGTCAAGCCAAATCACTGTTAAATGAACTTCTAATGTTAAAGGGGATACGAGATCGCGCTGCTCATAAGCGATACACTAAACTGAGACAGCAAAAGCTCACTGTCTTTTTTACTTCCCACTAGTTTGTAGCTATATTTCTATAGTGCAAGCATATAGAACATACATTCAGAGCCGTAGAGGAGGGGGGAACGCGGATGTACGCCGTCCTCCCCCACTATTTTTCGGAGGGGAACTCAGTCCCCTTGCTAATAATATTATTTATACTTTTTAATTCATTACCTTTCCTAATTTAACATTCAAAATACTGCAAAAGTACAAAATATAATACATTCATATAATATTTATGACTATTAGCGGACCTCCAGTACATATGTGGAACCCAGAAGATAAAACAAAAGAATGGATAAAAAGTGGTACGTATGCTGACGACAACCAAAGCAGGAAGGCGAATCTACAAGTGCAGCATTCTGATCGGTTCTCCAGCATCTGGGAAATTTTTAGGTGTGCGTCCCCCCCCCCACTTTTTTTGTTAGGAGTACGTCCTGCATTCATTGTATGAGCTTTTACGTGAAAGTGTGCCGATAGTAATTCCATTACTCCATTTCAAATATTTTGGTGATGTACATGTTTTTTTATCGTGTCATTCTCCGGAAAACGCTGATGTTCGTTAATTCAGATCGACCCTGGTCCCAGATGATCCGGTTAAACGAGGTTATACTGCATTGCACTTGTAATATATGTGACATAAATTTTTAGTCGTGTGTGTGTGTGTGTGTGTGTGTGCGTGTCAGAGAGACATAGAGTCAAGAAAGAACATTTATTAAAACCACTTTTTGGAATATGTTGTAAAACAGGCAACATATTAAATTAAACGTTCGTGTGGAAACCTGTTGATCAAGAAATCACCAACCGATAATAAACGGATAGCTGAAGCTAATAGCAAAACATTTAATTGTAAGTTCTAAGCAAAAACAAGGAGTATCATTTTACAGCAATGCCTTGCACATAATATAAATATTTTAATTTATATAATTAAGAGCCTATTAAGAATGGAATTAACTAACCTATCTAAACTATCTAATCTAACTATTCTGTCTGTCCATTCGTCACTCAAAGCCATTATATAGCAACCCGTTCTTATAAGATCTCATTTATAATTTAAAAGTTTTAGTTCCCTTGTATCTACATGGAGATACATAATAAAACATTTTCTTTTATTTTTAACATGAGTAACATGAAAGTGTCAGAAAAAGTATCGTTTTTTATAACAGTTTGTAGAAGAGAGATCACAGAAGGCCATGCGAGTCCAATACGTCATCATTTGTTTTTCAAGAAGGGAAAGAAAGGTCTGTAGAGAATCGTAAAGTTTCCAAATTGTGCAATATTGCAAATAATAAAACGATTATATAAAATTAGAATGAAATAATGCTCTCGTCTCCTAAAACGTTACTGTTACTGGAGTAGTTCTGAAGACAGGAAAAGAAGGTTTGATGCATGTAATTTTGAGGAACTGTTAAGACATTTTAATAGCAACAAAAATGTTAAGTAAAATTAGTCATACCTTGTAGATGTTCCACCGCCAGGGCTATGTCATCGAAAGCACGCGCAACAAGTTCTTCCAAGGAGAGAGGAATGAAGTTTTTAACAATAGTCTGAATGACAGGATTTGAACTACCATCCAGGTAAGATATGAAAGCTGGTCCCAAGGCAGCCCAATGTAAGCCGCTCTTGGCAAGATCCTCAATTGTATCTATTGGTGGCTCGAACCTAAAATCAAAGAACAGCCAGAGGTGTATAGAAAAGATAAATAAGTGTATTTTTCAAGGCAGAAATGGGCATTCATAGTTTCGCATGTCAAGCGACCTCCAGCCCTGTTCCAACACATAAGCATTATATCCCACCTGTGCATAATTACAGACGCATTGCGCTAATTTTGGTTAATATTGGCTCTTTCATATCTTATACGATATTTGTCTAAAAGATATCCGACCTATGACCAGAAAAAAATAGTTTATTTATCTGATGCGTTTGGGACCCTAATCCCCTTCAAAGTAGTCCCCTTGAGAATTCACACATGTAGTCTTTAAATGGCATCTTCAACCAGAAGTCGCAAGGAGCTATGTCCGGAGAGGAGGAGGTTGGAAATGACCGGAAGTTTATATTTCACCAAAACAGTCTGGATCAGATGCGATGAATGTGCTGGAACATTGTCATGATGCAACTGACAGGTTTCTGGCCTCTAGAGATCTGGTCCTTACCGCCAAACTACATCACTGTGTCGGCGGAGAACATTTATTGATACTCCTTTGTAACTGTTTATCCTTCTGGTGTATATTCATGATACACAACGCCACAGATATCAAAGAACACTGTCAGCATCACCTTGATTTTACTTCTTACCTGTCGAGCTTTTTCGGCCTTAGAGACATGGGTTACCCCCGAGCATCACCTCCAAACGCTTTTGATGCAGTATCTTTGCTCAGTTCGTTCAGTTATCTTGCAAGAAAAATAAATCCGACGAGCACTTATAAGAGCATTTCACTTGGCGACCTCCAACCAGTGATTGACACAGGCGAACGCGGTAAGAAAATTCGAACATGCACAGTAAGGTTCCTTCTTTCAACCTGTACAGTGCCACCAACATAGCACCACTACTTTGCGCGGAAAAAAAATTAAGGATACTTTTTGGACAGGTCTCGTATGCTTACTATAAAGTTGTTGCTGTGTACATGTATATGAAATATCTATAAATTACTGGATGATTTCATATGACTATATTTTCAGGATAACTAACATAAGTAAACCATCGTACCACCACTTGAAATTGCAAAGTTTCAAGTTATGCATTCACATTATATGCACTTGATGGGAGCATCATGTTCAACACTGTTGATCCCATTCATACCAAGGTCTTTCAACCTTGTGATACTCTCAATAACTGCTATAATGCACCTTTTCAATTACACCAACAGAGGTGGAAGTGATTACTATCTTTCATATAACCTTACAGGAAGAAATCATACACTGATATAAAGTAAACAAGGTGCCCATGCATCTGTGGCTGTAGCTGAATCAATCCATCTACTTGGCAAGTACTGATACTCATGGACATTCGTAAGACAGTGCGTAGGGGTCCTGTCTTGCTGGAAAATAAATCACTATTCTTCTGCGTCCATGGGCTTTTTCATTAATTAATTTTGCAACCTGTCCAGATACAACATTCTATTGATAGCATTCTTAGCCAAAAGAAAATTGCGCCAAACAATACAAGTCTTTCAGAAGCAGTACAAAACACGTTTACTTTTAGAACTGCCACGAATCTCGGGGATTCTCAAAGGGTGCCATGAAATTGCTGGACTGTTCAGCGAAAATGTTACTTGTACATTTAAGTAAAGCGTAGGGACCTCCCTCTCTGTACCGTAGTGACTCCTATAGTCAGTCGCCCTCGGTCTCCTCTCACCTCATCCCCTCTCCTGCTTGGGGGTATAGATACAATAGATCTAGTCTGGTGAACTTGCCGAATCCCCTCCAAACAATCCACTACCACCACTACTCACAAATCCTAAAACTTCCATCCTACAAATGTTGATATAACAGTTGTGATAAATGCCTCTGAAGGAACAAAATATCACATGCATAGGTTGACAGAACCATTTGTAAATAAAACGGTAGATCTATGTAATGTGACCAATTGAATTTATAAATGTTCGTTACAAATGTTCTTTGTACAATCTTGTCAAAAAATTGCTAAGTAATACGTAGATAATTTCACTTCTGTTATAAACTATGTCATTACAGTTATTGTAATGGCTGATGCAGTTTACTTGAGTTAGAGGTACCAAAACAAGCTCCAAGTAATGTTTTCCACTGTTTCCACAATGTTTTCCCTAAACGTAATAAGAAATATGAGACCTTTTAGTCTTATAGATTGAGTAAAACACTTATATCCCATTTTCATTTCATACGTGCCTTGCAGTTTAATACATGAGCACTTTAGTGAATTTAGAATTCGTGTCCGTAGAACCTGGTGAAGTTATAGACAGAAAAGATATTTATTACCGTGAAATAAGCGCATCACTTAAGACTGACTTGTGTACGGATCTTGTGCTATGGCCTTGGATTTCCTTCGAAAAATGTCTGCCTTATGTGCCCCCACTTTTTGGAAACGGCATTTTGCTGACAACGCATTACACCTGGTTTCTTTATAAATTAACAGTATGACAACATACTCTTATTGGTGTACATTATGACAGCAACCGTGTCTCGTAGAGAGGTTTCAAATACTGAGTAGGTACAACTGAAGGTTTATTTAGCCAAAGATTGACGCAGTCACCAACAAGGTACCTTTATGTGTGAACTATTTTAAAAATTATCCACCTGCCAGTGGAAAACATTGCTCGGATATCATTTTGGTACTTCTAACTCAAGTAAACTGCATCAGCCATTACAATAACTGTAATGACATAGTTTATAACAGAAGTTAAATTATCTACGTATTACTTAGCAATTTTTTGACAAGATTGTACAACGAATATTTGTAACGAACACTTATAAATTCAATTGGTCACATTACGTAGGTTTGCCATTTTATTTACAAATGGTTCTGTCAATCTATGCATGTGATAGATTTTTCCTTCAGATGCATTTTCAAAGATGTGTTTGAATATATGCTGGAGAATAAAAATGAGCAAAATCAGCTAGAAGTGCTATTGCAACTCCCAGTGTCAGGGTATGTTTGTTTGTTTGTTTCTTTTTTTGGCATCGACATATATTGCGATTACATTTTATCTCTTACAATACTTGAGCATTAGGTTATTTAACTTTTCTGCAAAAAGCATTATGTAAATAAGCCATTAAAAAACTTTCAAGAAATACCTAAGACAGATATATCGCTTAGCACGTTGCAAAAATTCAAAAATAAATAGAGGCATCTGACTCACCTGATATAACAATTTAAATGTATGATACGCACGGAGGATATTCGCATTCAGTTTAAGATCCTAGAAATCTCTACACAAGTTCTTTGTGATGTCCACGACTGCTTTTGGATTGTCTGGCCTCTGCCAGACCACTCGAAGAATGTGGTTCAATTCTTCGAGAACCTTAGGTCTCCCGATAGCAAATTTGCTTTGAGATTTGATGTTGTTATAAAGTTAAAGCTTGGGCCAGACATTACACGCCTCTTCTATAAAAGGATCATTGCCACTATTCAATAGTTATTTCCATTGCTTTTGATCATCTATTGCGAACATGTCTGCAGGAAGATAGAAGCTCAAACGTGATCTAAACAGACATTAGACGTCATTACTTCTAAAGGACCTATATTTCAACCCAAATTGTTTAAAGTTGGGCTGGTGATGATTATAATAAAGAACCTGCTATCCTGGGTATATGGGAATTTATACTGGAGGTTCCCATTCTCAGTTTGGAAATGGCTGTACTGTTGTATCCCAAGAAGTTACAATGCTATATAAACTACCAAAATTCTACACAATATTCTCTAGTGAATTATATGCAATAAAAAAGTCCCTAGAAGTGGTACAATCTGCAATGTACTCCAAAATATGTGATTTACTCAGATTCGTCGAGTTCTTTATTGTCCCTCCAAGATTTGCCGTCCACTAAATTGATAATCAAATATATCCAAAATTTGTACAATAAACTTATTCTAGAAGGCAAAGAAATACTGTTGACATGGATACCATCCCACCAAGGAATAGCCGGAAATGAAAGGGCTGATGAAGCTGTTAAAGAAGCAGCAAAACAACCGCCAGTATACCCCTCAATACCTATTCCACATGAAGATGTTATAAGCCATATCATAAAGGACATAATTCAGGAATGGAAACATCATTGGCTAGAAACCAATGTACATAGTAAACTCCGACAAGTGAAACTAAACACATCTCCTACTCGGTGTCTTTATAAACATACAAGTCGAAAACAGCAAATATTACTCTCCAGACCTAGAATTGGACATACAAAGCTTACACATGATTATCTATTTTCCAGAGAGGCCTTCACACTGTGAACCATGCAACCAACCATTATCAGTGAATCATATTATAAATGAATGTTCTCGCTACTCTTCATAAAATTCCTACAGATCTTCATGCCCTACTAGATAAACAGAAGAGTCTACAATCACTGCATTTATTTCTACAAGACTGTAAATTAACTTCTTCAATATGAAAATCTATTCAGTGTTACCTGGTTCGACGTATTCTGTGAAGTGAGGATAACTATAATTAACTATAATATGAACATAATGCTGTGCAATATCGATTCTTCAGTTCTTTATGAATGTATAGTTTATGTGAATTTATATGGTTATACTGTACTGTAACCTAATAGTTCCTAAAATGTAAATTGTACTGACCAACTGTATACAAAATTTGTTTTACCATCTTATAGTTGTCGCTATTAGACCATTGTTGTTAGGCGACATTAAATAAATTTATCTTTAAAAAAATAAAGAACCTACCACCTGTATAAGTCGGGTAGAAAATGTTATAAACCACAACGAAACTAATGATCAAAAGCCAATCACGTTCTGATTTTACTACTGCTTGACATGTATTCTTTTTACCAGTTACACTCCAGTAATTCTTGCTTAAAATATACTGTGTAGTACATACTGAGGCAGAGTAAGAATGGAAGAAAGTCCTCCACCATAAGCAGATGCTACGACCAGAAAGAAGAGAATTAGCCACGTGACCAAATGTCTCATGGGACCGTAACGAAGAGTTGCATAGTCGCGTTCATCTTCAGGTACTTGTAACACCAGCATTCCTACTGTCCGAAAGCTGCAACCTAGCAGAGAAGAGTAGCGGCTGGATACGTTCCCACCTGAAAATACACAGGATTTATCTTGTGAGTGCATCGCTGATATTTCTCAAGGACTCCTAGTCCTTAGACTATTTAGAAAAAAGTGTTTATTTAGAACAATTTATTTCTATAGTAGCATGCTTAAGTTAAACCAGTATTATATTTAATTTACCTAGTTTTCATGAGTTAATTGAGCTTTATTTTACGCAAAAATTCTCATGCAATTTAATTTACGAGGGCTGTTCAGTAAAGAATTATCACAACTTTTTGACAGCGTATTTTAACTCATCCTCATAATTTTGTAGGTCCTTCTAAAAATAGTCTCCCCTGAATGCGATGCACTAATAAACCTCAAAATATTATAAATATTTCACCTCATAATATTCTAATTCCTATTAAAAAATTTATATTAATTACTTAAAAATCAATAAAGTTTATTTGATTTTGCTGTATAATCGCGGATGCTGGCACAGCTTTTACCAAACCTAATAACAGCGTTTCTGCCAATCTTCAAACACATGCTGGAAAATACTTTCTGAGAGGTCCTTCAAAATCGCCTCCTCAGCCTTCATATCGGCTTCTGATGATGGATAATGCCTCCCACGAAGGCGTTTCTTCAAGTTAGGGAATAGAAAAATGTCATCTGGGACTAAATCCGGACTATAGGGAGGCTGAGGGATGCACTTCATGTTGATTTTTGCAAGATCTTCAGCAACAACATTGGCAATATGCAGCCGCGCATTGTCGTGGTGAAGCATCCAACCTGCTTCACGGAAATGTAGTCTTGTGCGCCTGATATGGACTTCAGGACATCCCTGTGGTATTGTCCAGTTACTGATGTGTGTCCAGGTAAAACATGCTGATAAACCATTCCATGTATATCAAAGAATGAGATGACCATACCTTTCCCAGCAGAAGCAACCACTTTTGCTTTTAGGGGGGGGGGGTTGGTGATGAAGGACATTTCCACACTGAGCTTTGCTGTTTGCTCTCAGGATCAAAATGATGTAGCCAAGCTTCATCGGCAGTGATTATGTTTGAAAGAAACTCCGGATCTTCTTCTAACATCAACTTTAACTGCATGCAGACCTGCATGAGAATGTCCTTTTGTTCGGGAATCAACAGTCTTGGAACCCATCGCGCACAAACACGTCTCATGTGTAATGTTTCTATTAAGAAGCATTATTCACCTTTACATTAAACATTTTACTTATTGTAAACTTTTACATTTTAAACTTTCACATTAAACATTCTATTCACCAACGTGTGGGTGGCACCCAATGAAATGTTCAGTATTTCAGAAAGTGATCTTAAGGTAATTCGTCGATCCTCTCTCACAATGGCAGAAGCAGTGTTGATGTTTTCTTCCGTAAAAGCCGTAACTGGAGCACCGGGTCCGCCTTTCTTTGAAATTGATTGTCTCCCCTCTTTAAACATCTTAAACCACCTTCGAGCTGTGCTGTAGGGAACAACATACTCTCAATAGGCCTCCTGTAACATTGTATAGGTCTCAACTGAAGATTTGTTGAGACGAAGGCAGAATTTCACAGCCGCATGTTGTTCCTCGCGTGTTACCTCCATTGCAGCGGTAGGCGATACTGAACATGTCTGAACATACCTGGTTCTCACCGGCGGGAACTAGAAGGACTAACAATGAAACTACTACCGCGTGTTTGTTTCACATTAAGCTAACAGAATATAATAAGATTGAATTTTAGTGCGAAAAATTATGACCGTAAAAAATTATGATCATTCTTTATTGAACAGCCCTCGTACAAGCTGAATAGCATCAGACAGAAAATACAACAAATGTGTGTACTTACATGGTAATCCTCCATACAAACATAGGTAATATAGTACATAAAGAGTAAATGTAAGAATATTTACCGAGTAGTGCATGAGAAGCCGTCGAAACAAAATACAGCATGAAGGAAATTACGATGATGCTGGTCAGAATGGCAAACCACATGTAACCACTGAAAGGTAACGAGGGAATCCGCCATCCTGGTAAAGGCTTGGGTCTTGGTGCGACTACAGTAATGCCAGTTCGCTGATAAACCACGCTGAAACACAAATAATAATACGTAAAGTCGACCTAAATAAACTATTAGGCTGATAATCGAGTCTCATTTGACAACCCTCTACAAATTTGGAGTTGGCACCAAATAATTGTACGAATAAAGATGATTACTTATTTTTTATTCATATTCGTTTAAATAGTATTCCCGAAATAATCTAGCAAAAGACCGTATAGAAGGAAGTGCACATTTATTCACCAAGATCATTGGACTAACAGTTAGCTCTAATGGAAAACGTTTTAAGTAGATTGTGGATAAGCTATATTTATTCAATATTAGCTGACCCGGCGAACTTCGTACCGCGCATAGAAGTTGTCTGAAATGTGTAGAAATGTGTAGTGTGTAACGCCCGCTTTTACTACTGACACTGATGACACATGAGATGAAGATAGAGCCCCGGTGGGTTGAGATGGCAGGGGAAATCGGAGATGCCAGAGAAAACTCGCCCCAATACCGTGTTGTCCACCAAAAATCTCACTTTGCGGTCGCCTGGGATCGAACCGGGGCTGCCTTGGTGAGACGCCCAACCACTCAGCCACGGCGTGGCCTAAAAAGTTGTCTGAACTAATCTGTATAAATAAAACAAATTCGTATTAGTAATTTAGTCTGCATTTGGGAGTGAAGTTTAAATACAACACAGTTACAATTAAGTTAATAATTTAAGGCTTTCTGATAAACAATTTTTGTGGTGCATAAATATAAAGATGGTACAGGGAAACTCCAAGTTGATTCCGCAAACTTCCAACGACTGCCCCTGTCATTCATTTATGGCCATCTCAAAGGCCAAACGAACAGAAAATTGTAGACGCTTAAAATCAAAAGCCAAATCTACGACCTAAGTCAGGTGGTCTTCTCCTTGACATAGTATAAAGTGTTCCACGAACTTCACAGTTACAAAGGAATTCAATCAATTTTGTCTCATTTCAATTCTCATTTGCGAATTCACAACCACAAAGTATAAGTAAGAAATCCAAGGATTCACCAGTATTTGACAACTGTCTTGGTCAAATATTTATAGTGTTATAGTGTGCTCAGAAATTAATTTTATGTCTAATCTTCGTAAGGTACCTATATCATCATTGTACATAAAAATGTTCAGTGTTGATAACAAAGGATAAACGTTGTTTAATGAAATATGGTAAGTTAAATATCTTTGGATACTTTGGCAAGGAGAGAAATATCTTTCTACTTCCTTATACTTTTGTTTGTCGAAAATAAAAGAAGGTTGTTTGTGTTCGGTAAAAGTTTGCGTGTATTTTTATATTTAGTTAATAACCCGATCCATTATCACTTCATGTTTCTTTTCTCACTTTTAAATCTTCCTTGGACTTATACAAATAATTCAAAACCAAAATTAGGTAAATCGGCTAAGCCGTTCTCGAGTTTTTGTGAAACAAACGTCAATTCATTTTATATATAAACAAATATATGGAAATGATAACATTTCTTCCACACTAGCCGTGTGTAGGCTAAGGTTTGAATGGGCGTATGCGGATGACATTACACTCGTGCTCACGGATTCTGGTGACTTCACAGCAATTGAACCAACGTTATTACGATATCAGAGTGCGTCAGGGGCTTTGATCGATTACAGTAAATCGCATCTCCTGGCCTTGAATAACTGGACGATGGAGGACGCTCGGTTCATCAGTCCGAAATTAAGGTCCTAGATCTGTTTCTAACACCCGGCCTGGAAGACTTGATCGCAGTAAACTGGAGAAGAATTGTTAACCACTGCATATATACATTGATCTCACAGTTGACGAGGAATTTGAATTTTGTGCAGAAAATTTGGCATGTGAATACCTTTGTGCTGGCGAAGCTGTGGTACGTGGCACAGGTGCTTCCGATGCCCCATCAGTTCTCACAACGGTTAGAACGGGCCATAGGCTACTGCATTTGGAAGAATCAGTACTACAAGATTGCCCGACCACAGTTGCGGAGGGACATAAATAGTGGCGGATGGAATTTGGTGGATGTGCAAGTGAAGTGTCGTGCCCTGTTATTGCGTTCTATCTTGACAGCCATCAATGGCCAAGGTAGCCAACAGGATATACCGTTCAGCAAACAAGTGATTGGCGCACATATGGTAGCTCCTGCAGCCTCTCGGCAGGTGCGAAGGGATTATGAGAGAGTTTTGCCTTTAATTGCAAGGACAACAACGATGTTAACATCCAAAATCATATATAAGGAATTAGTAAAGGATTTCTTGGCAGTACCGGCGATTGTTCTCAAATATCCAAATACTCCCTGGAAAATTACATAAACACAATATAGTGCTTGCGACGTGGTGTAAACATTGTGGAGACGTAGATACGCAACTTCATAGAATAACCAGCTGCGTAATGGTACGTGACATCTGGAAATGGACGAAGAAGCAGACGGGACACATGATTGGGATAACGTCTGAGAATTCTGTAACCTCAGTTTTGTTAGCTTGGAAGTTCCAGAAGGGAGCAACAGAGCACCCACAGATATGGTTGACTTTTGGTTTCTACCATTACTGCCTTAGTTTCAAGCAACCGACTTTATTAGAGTTTAAATCATGGCTAAAGGCTGAAAGATATAGGATGAGACGATACCCTAACATATGGAACCTCCTGAATAAGCCCCCCCCCCCCCCCCAGGGACCTACTTCGGTAGGTACGGGTTTGGCGCACCCGGGGTCCCGAGCCAACAGTCTCCCTCGTGTGGGCTCCTCTTCGTGGTTGAGGGAGACGGTCAACAGGCCCACCCACGTGTAGGCCGTGCGTGGTGACCCGTGGAGAAGGTTTTTAGATTCTTGTCTAGTTTAGAGTTTAGGATTTAGTGAACGAAATTTTTAGTAGGTTTTGATTGATGTTTTTCATGTACGTGTATTTTTAATAGGTTTTGTTACACTTGTATAGTTTTTAGAAAGTTTTATATCTGGCTTTTGCCATGACTAGTTTTTTTAAAGGGCGCTGATGACCGCCGTAGTTGATATATCATCCTGAATAAGCATTTGGACTTTAATTTATGGGACTTACAAAGAAAAAAAAATCAGAGCCCAGCCTTCTTCCTTATCTGACTTAGCACATAAATATACTTATTTCCTTTCTCCTTGTCCTTAAATAAAAAATAAAAAAGTAGGAGACAATTTTAAGGAAAAAAACATTTAAAAAATGAATAGGGCCAGACTGAAAAATTCAATGCCATAGGCGGCATTTGAACCACGAATCTCCCGCTCTCCGTGCAGTTTCACTAAACCACTGAGCTACTATGGCCAACATATAAATAAATAAATAAATAAATAAATAAATAAATAAATAAATAAATAAATAAATAAATAAATAAATAAATAAATAAATAAATAAATAAATAAATAAATAAAAATGACCTTAGGCCGCCTTTGCCTGTAGTGTTACACTCACTTATCTTTTCATTCCAGTAGACATTTATATTAAAAGCACTTGCAACAACGTGTGACGCGAATATACAGTTGATGCGAGCTCTCTCCCATTGAGACTCGCGTCATAATAATCCCTCTCTTATGAGTTCGCCGCAGGAAAGCTTAAGTACCTTTTAACTGAAATGTAAACGTTCTACAATTCTGGATTCAGCCCCTGGACTAATGTCAACGCCTTTGCCAGTTGTCGCAATGTCGCCGCTGGAGGTTCGATAAATAACAGGAATAAATACAACAAATAGTTAAGTACCGTTAAATGGCATGGATATACACTGAATATGATATTTATCAAAATTATTTAGCAAATTTATACAAATAAAAACATAAAGGGTAAATAGTATATAGCATAGCAGTAATCTAAACATAGTTCTAGCATTCTTAAAATTATATATCAAGGTGCTGTAGTGCCCCTAATTTTGTATGGTGTATCTGCATTCCATGATGTCCTTAATAAAAAATGGGCAGTTTAAAAACTTGCACAAATTCAAAGGGGATTCCTCCTTCGCATAATTCGAGGATATCGTACAATCTCCACTGATGCAGCTCAGATTATAGCTAACATCGAACCTTTGGCTCTCACTGATTTATCAACAGCAACTATTATGAATTTAAGACATGAACGTGAATGTGCGTCTTCTCTGTCTCACTTAAAACTACAAATCCCGGAGCATCCTACAACAGCAGGACACCCATCAAGTTTTGTAACCTGTTTAAAGGTAATATGAAATTTTCATGATTATTACATATATACAGACGGTTCGCGTTACCAATTTGAAGATAATGTATCTGCAGTAGGGTGTGCTTTTGTTGTTTACGAAAACCAAACGGAACTAACTCACTCCATGTTTAAATTTTCACCTGAATGTTCTGTATTCCAGTCGGAGCTCTTAGCAATTAAAGAAGCTATAAAATGGTGTACTGTTAATGGGAACAGTGCCCGTATTCTTAGTGATTCACAATCAGCTCTACTCGCTATTAATGATAAATACAACTTAAATTCATTAGCACATGAATTCAGAACCTTGCTTCAAAACCATCCAGGACATATTTGCATGGGATGGCTTAAAGGACACAGTGGAAGTTTAGATAACGAGAGAGCTGATTGCTTGGCTAAGAAGGCTGCAGAATCCAATCTTCCTGTCACATACTCTTTATGTCCTATTTCTACTGTAAGGAGAATAATACATCAACATATTCTTGAAGAATGGAACCAACAATGGCTAACAACTCCAAATGGAAGTTTAACAAAAACATTATTTTTCCCTAGTGTATATGACAGAGGAAAATGTGAAACTCTTGTACCAAATTTTGTTTTGACACAATTTTTAAGTGGAAATGGTAAACTTGGTGAATACTTATCACGTTTTCACTTAACATCTAACCCCGAGTGCATGTGTGGTTAAGAATTTCAAACTGTGGTTCATCTCCTTTTCTGTTGTCCCATTTTCTGGAGAGAAAGACAAGAATTAATATTCAAGCTAGACTCTCTAGGAACTGAATTTTCTGCTCCGCTCACATCTTTGCTAATGAAGCCACAACAGTATATGTACTTCATGATGTTTATAAACTCAGTGTTTAAACGTCTGAAATAGTTTAAATTAATATGCATCAGATTAAAACATCATTTCTTCCTTCTAGTATTTAAAATATTTTTGTTAAAATTGTATATTTTTATGTATCAATTCTAACCCTAATATACCACTGTGTAAAATAGGGTTCAATAAATCTGGATAAAAAAATCTAAACATAAACAATAATACACTTAAAGGCTGATAATAATCTGTACTTGATATATACAACTCTGTTTAAAGTTTTAAGAGTTTTTGCTCCATTTGTGTTAGAATTATTCGTAAAACAACATCCTGGCAGTCTGGCAAGCAACAGTAACTCTAGCTACTAAAGATTAAATGAATTTCTCCCCAGTATTTCATCTTAAGGGTAATACTACAGGGTTAGTCCTACTGTTCTATTTTCTTGAAGTTTTCTGACTTCTCCTAACTTATGACGTATGGTTTTATAATACTATGTACATTAAAATATTGACACTTACCTGAAGTCTGTATAGAAAAATTCTCTATGGAACATATACACAGCACCAAACGCGATATCCGCTCTGTCCTCCGCAATCGCTCCGGCAAGTCCATTACCACTTCCATTTTCCCAAATTTCTCCCCACCAGTTTTCTAAATCCAACACAATATTCCATTTGCAGTTGTATTTCTTTGTGAACTCGAACCAAACTTGGAAGTCTAAACCTGCGAATACCGGAGGATCTGTGTCGAGAAGAATAAGTGTGAAAGGTGGATAAGATATACTGGCGATCGTCAGTTCCTTTCCCATAAGATTCCGTAACTTATTAGGAAAGAGCTCTTGACCAAGTGCGAACCCATAACCAGGAATCCAGGCGTCTAGAAGTATTCTCTCTGACGGATGTTCTCCCACAAATCGATGTGTGTACACCTCCAAAACATAACGATCTTCATTTGTCCTTTGACTATCTACTGACTTCAATTTTGTGTCTAAATCTATGTCCGTTCTATAAGAAACCTGTAGAGGAAATGGAAAAACATTATATCTTCAAATAAAGACAAATATGGTATTCAATTGCATTTGAAATATACTAAAAATAAATGACTAAAGATTTTTGAGAAATGAGGCGGTAATGCATAAGATTAAGCTGAATGTGCAATTCGGTTCCACTTCCAACCTAAGTACTGATTCTATGCAAACAGAAAGACCCATTTATACACTATTGAAAATGCGATAGATACAATAATTTACACATCAACACTTCCTGTGTCTCCCAAACTTAGTTATTATGGCCACCTCTGTATCGTATCTGCCTCACAGTCAAAAGATCCCAAGTTCGAATTCTCGGCCAGGGAGAGTTATCTGAATACGCTTTGGTTTCTTTCAGGACTTCCCTTATACTGAAAGTTGGATGTCAGATAACTAAGCTCAGTGAACCATGATCTCATTTGAGCACCACTACGCACATTTCATTCATCATGTGATATAGCTGCGTTCGTTGAGAGACGTTAATTAAAAAAGAAGTAATACATTTCAAACGAAACCTTCCTATCCCGTGTCTAACATAATTGGACCAGGGGAGTATTGTAAAGTGTGTCAGGAATATGCAACATAAAGAATAAGTATAAAGCTTGTAGGTCTGCATGCTACAAATAGAATATTAATATATAAGGCATATTATTGTGGAATATTTTTCAGTCAAACGTTCTAACTGCGTTTAAGCAAATTATCGAGCGAATTTTGAATATGATAGACCATTACTAAACAACCAAAACTAGACAGACCAACAACATGAAATTTTATATGCTGAAGTTACAGAAGAAACGTGAAAATATATGTGTTAGAAATAATAAAAAGAAGACACTAAAAAGAACATCGGAAGAAAATTCGAAGCATTCAGATAGAGTATTCTTACAAGAACATTTTTCTTTAGAAAAATATATATTATAAGCAATAGCAGTTCTCCATTAAGGGGAAATATATTTAAAGGTAACATAGAAAATTGTCATCAAAAACGGCGAAAATAGGTTAACGCAATGTTGTACATAAATATAACACTGCACTTGCGTATTCTTTTAACCATATCGAAAGTAATGATATGCATGTAATGCTATAATTACATTTGCTACAGATGACGCTAGGTCTATATGGAATTACTATTAACAGATTTTGAGGTTGATATCACGGTAAGAAGCCATACCTCATAACACTTTTGAGATCAATCATCCATCAATCCTGTACAGAGATCAAACAGATAACGTACATCTTATAACAGGAAGACAACTCAGACTAGAACAGAATGATCTGTTCTGATTGCCAAGTCTCCCTCAGTTTTGTGGAATCAGAGCGTTTCTGTGCTTCTAGGATTTTCATCTCTTACCATTGTACTGTAAAATATAAATTACTTATTGAATATTCTTGCTAATTTGAAATATTAGAAATGCAGTAGGTATTTGGTTTTGAGAGTGCGAAAGCATCTATTTTACAAAATAAAGTATTGCACCTTCCGCTAGTTTAGTGGGTTACCGTAGATGAAATCACTATAGGGTATATTACTTAAAGACAAGTTGCGCTCATATATGTAAGAAAATACGCTGGCTGTTCAATAAAGAATGATCACAACTTTTTTCGACAACGTTCCTTTACTCATCCTCATAATTCTGATGGTCCTTCTCAAAAAAGTCTCCCCTGAATGCGATGCACTTCTCCCAGCGTTTCTGCCAGTCTTCAAAGACATGCTGGAAACCATTTTAAGAGATCCTTCAAAATCGCCTCCGCAGCCTTCACCACTGCTTCTAATGATGGATAATGCCTCCCATGAAGGCGTTTCTTCAAGTTAGATAATAGAAAAAAAGTCACATAAGGCTAAATCCAGACTATAGGGAGGGTGGGGGATGCACTTCGCGTTGTTTTTGCAAGATATTCAGCAACAACATTGACAATATGCGGTGGCACATTATCGTGGTGCAGCATCCAGCCTGCTTCACGGAAATGTGGTCTTTAGCGCCTGATATGGACTTGCAATATTTTCAGGCATCCCTGTAGTATTGTCCAGTTACTGATGTGTGTACAGGTACAACATGCTGATAAACCATTCCATGAATATCAAAGAATGAAATGGAAATTAATTGTTCTTTCACACTAGCCGTGTGTAGGCTGCAGTATGGAAAGGTAGAGTCAGACTGAAAAATTTAATGCCATAGCCGGGATTTGAACCATGGATCTTTTGGTCTCCGTCCAGCCGTCTTTTGCTTTTTGGGGGGTTGGTGATGAAGGAGATTTCCATAGTGAGCTTTGCTGTTTGCTCTCAGGATCAAAATGATGTAGCCAAGTTCATCAGCAGTGATTACGTTTGAAAGAAACTCCGGATCTTCCTCTAAGATCAACTTTAACTGCATGGAGAGCTGCATGCGAATGTCCTTTTGTTCGGGAATCAACAGTCTTGGAACCCATCGCGCACAAACACGTCTCATGTGTAATGTTTCTGTCACCAACGTGTGCGTGGCACCCAATGAAATGTTGAGCATTTCTGACAGTGATCTTAAGGTAATTCGTCGATCCTCTCTCACAATGGCAGCAGCAGTGTTGATGTTTTCTTCCGTAAGAGCAGTAACTGGAACATCTGGTCCACCTTCCTTTGAAATTGATTGTTTCCCCTCTTTAAACTTTTTAAACCACGTTCGAGCTGTGCTGTAGGGAAGAACAGACTCTCCATAGGCCTCATGTAGCTTTGTATAGGCATCGCCTGAAGATTTGTTGAGACGAAAGCAGAATTTCAAAGCCGCATATTGTTTCTCACGTGTTACCTCCATTGCAGTGGTAGGCGATACTGAACATGTCTGAACTTGCCGGGTTCTCACAGGGGGAATCAAGAGTACCAACAATGAAACTACTATGGCGTGTTTGTTTCACATTAAGCTAACAGAATATAATAAGATTAAATTTTAGTGCGAAAAATTATGACCGTAAAAATATTATGATCATTCTTTATTGAACAGCCCTCGTATATCTATTAAATTCACTTTTTTACATCGGTAGACATAATAGGACTTGAAATGTATTTCCTCATGTTCATACTTCGTTATTATTCACTCTATTAATAAACACTACCACAAGATATTACCTGTTTCAGCTTCTTCAGAGCCTCTGATTCCTCAACAAGTTTAACAGCCAAAAGGTCCGACATCCAATCTATACATCTGATTTTGAAGGCTTCGTCTAAGACCATCTCCCAAGAGCTGTTTATATCCGTAACGTTCTTAGGAAAAAATACATAGCGGTTATTAGACCTGTGTATGGCTCTAGGAGAACGCGTCAGCTCCGAGATTTTTTCTATCATCCATTTCACATCTTGAGTTTGGATAACAAAAGCAAGACAGCCTGTATTAATTGCATTGAGAATCCGAATATCGAAGAGTGTTTCATTTCCATTGTGTGCAACCTTTAGAACTGGTAATCTTGTGAAACTTATTTGTATTGAAGGGCCTGAAGCAATAACAGCAATGCATCGAGCATCAGATAAGTATGATGAGGCTATAACATCAGTGAACTCATTGACCAGATTCAGTAGATCATTGCTTTTACTGTATACAAATGCTTTTGTATCTGAATATGACAAAGTTGCGATAATTAACCATAACACCTGCATTATTTTAGTTATAGAAAACGTTCGAATATCTCTGGAAATGTGTGTTTCTCAGTAGATTCAAAGAACTGAAATGATTGTAGTACTATCTCAGGCATTTTGGATCTGGGTTCAAGGTTCCTCTTTATGAATAAAAGATTTATAAACAAGCTGAAACTTAAAGAATTGACCATCGCTATATCTTCATTTTTGCTCATCATAATTTATTCGATGTTGACATTTCCATCACATGACGTAATGATTTAGAATGTCGAATTATTTTCAGAAGATGAAGATACAGCTTTCTTATGCTTATGATGTTTGTTTCGTGTGAATGAAACTACTTATTTATAGATTAGACATGCCATGCTATTTGCACAGCTTTTCTGTTGTCTTTGTACATCTGAAATAATTATAGTGTAGTTACATTGTTTACATTGAATTTTTTGGTCACGCAACTATCCCAACCTGAGAGTTCTGATGTTTGTTGGAGGGGTGCATTTCCATGGGAACATCTCAGCCGATATTGCTTTAGAGTGTCCGTAAAGGTGCCACCATTCTTCTTTCCCTTCGTCAATAAGTGAACTTTGAGGGGTAAAATTGGCCACATTACATAGCACTGTAGCACCTGGCTTAATATCCGTATGCAGTTCGCATTTACTATGTGTTGTTGAGTAGCCGTGTGCTTGTTTTATGGTCCTAGCTCTAAACTATCGAACTTACTAAACATTCAAGCGAGATATTTATCATTCCTCGTGCTACTTAACAGCTCGTAGCTTGTAAGAAGCCTTAACTTGTATAAATGGAACTGTGTGCTAGTTTAACAGCGTTATGTCTGTTTAAAAGACGAATTGTTATGACCGATATCTTTTAGAATACCATACGTTCAATAAATATCTCTGTTTAAACAAAATAAGTATAAGAGAGCGAACAGTACAAATAACACTTCAGTTTGCTTTTAATTTTTTCTGCAATATTTTAGCTGAAATGTGCTTATGTAAACTATTATTTCATTTGAACTGAGATATATCTTTCAATATTTTTTTTTAAATTAAGGAATAACAAAAATTACTTGTTTGCATTATGTAATTCATCTTGCTAAACAATCTGCGGAAATATGAAGGTTAGCCCATGTATTTGGCAGATAAAATGGTAATTGTTAAACCTTTTAATACTTGCCATGGACTTTTTTCACCAACTTTTTTATAATTGTACAGTTTCTAGTTGTCTATAGACTTTTACCTACCTGTCTTTTCTGTTTTTCTTATTTTATGACAAATGTGCGCGCAATTTACATACTTTTTTTTTTACTATCCGGAAATCTTAATGCAATATGAAACAAATAATGGAAATATATAACATAAAGCCACTAGAGGCAAAAAGTTAGAAACAAACCTTAGACTTAATACATGTTTCTAAAAATTCTTCGCTTTCTATTAAGTTTCGCTATGACATATTGAGAGGGAAAACATAGTGCTTACAATTAATGTGAACCAAAGCCGTTTGGCACATTTTCTTAGAATTTAAGCTTTCCAGTTCACTAAATAGTTCTTTACAGAACTGAAAAAGATGGGGAAAACGTTTTGTTTGTATTGCATGGCTATAGTGGCTGTAAGTAAGGTATGCGATGCCGATGTTCTGATTTTTCACGATCTAAGTGACAGAACGAAGAAAACAAATGAGGATCGGCCTACGAAAGGCAAAGGCAAGCACCTCTTATGGGGAGACAACTAACCCATTAATGAATGCAGTTTAAGCGGGCTTTGCTCTACAGATATCCCAGACTGATCCATGTTTATCGCACCTGCGAAACACGAAACTACAATTTATTTATCAGCCGTCTGTTCATCTATTTCGGCCTTCGCTGCACAATACGAATACAAATAAAATGAACATTCCTAACCAAAATAGTGTTTTAACTACCCCAATTGGAGAATGATAGGTGCTGAAGAGCCAAAGGTTGACTTCAAGGACAGTAAAACTCAAAATTGAAGTTTATTGCAATACTATAAGCATCACTTTTTGAATTCAATTATCTCTCACACAAAATATTCGTGCAAGTGCAAAGGCTTTAATACAGGTTGTGAAGAGGCATATATTATTCATGTCGCGCAATGGTTCTTAAACAGTGACCTTCACCCATAGCACAGTCAGCGAGCCCAGGTCTAAACCTCTTTCTCTTCTGTCTCCTTTCAACTCCTATACTCAGCGAACTTATCACTCCTGTTACTTGATGCAATACGCCAGGTGAATCGGCTGCCCCAGAGTACAGTGGACTTAAAAGTATTGTGATGCTGTTACACGTATATATTAGTGTTATGATAATGCCTCCTGTAATTCCAGTGATTGCTAATGTATACCTTAAGAAAGAGACAATGCATAAGGTCACTACTCCCCTGAGCATTTCAGAGTGATTAAGAAAGTGCAAGAAAGAGTTATAACTCACAACAGAAAACTGGAGACTCTCGTAATGAAATGAATATTGAAAACTATGTTAAATAGTTACGCACAATGTAGAATCAAAATTTACCCTCTAACTCGGTGCTAGTAATAGATAATGCTAAAACTTTGAAGTTCTTTAAGCAGAGATACACTTGAAATATAGAGAGTTACACTAAGCAGAGATATACTATGAAAATATCACCAAAACAAAATTGTATGGTTTAATTCTAGCCAACAAGCAGACTCAGAAGAACCTTTTGACTGACCAAATACTGTGAGAGTATAACCATTCAACCTTAAGGCTTCCTGCGTACCATCCGGATCTGAATTCTATAGAATTAAATGGGCAGATGTCACAACACTGGGTTGCTTGTAGAAATGTAGCATTTGAAACAAAAGACGTTGAATTGTTGTGCCAACAATGATTTGAATAAATTGGGAAATGGATTGGAGAAAGGTATGCTATCATGTAAATGAAATAGAACATGAGTACTGGGAAAATAATGTACTAATAGAAGACAAATTCAAAGAATTATAATTGACAATGGGATGGAAAGTGACGGCGATGACATTAATAATGACTACATAGAAGACGAAGAAGGAAAAGAAGAAATGTCAGGCGTAGACGAAGTAAAATATGATTAAAGGCAAATTTGTTTAACACAGTGCTAAGTTACTTTATATAAATGGAAAAACCTTTCTGGAACTATAGTATTTAATTTGTTGGGGACTGTAAGACTTCCCTGAATAGCGACGCGTGAAAAAAACAATCCAGTGATACTTGAGAGGGTGAAGTTGTCGCAGTGAGACATCACTGACATTGAAGACCAGGGAAAACAGGTAAGAGTCTCGCATCAAAGCTTTCATTTAAATATTTCACTGTTCAGTAACAGTTGCGAGGTCTATAACATCCTTAATAAACGTTAACGTTAACCCATGGTCCAACAGTCCCTACTGGGCTCAGGTCTGCCGGCTTCACGCCCACACGCGCAAACGATACTGGGAGGACATGTGGTCAGTATCTCAGCACCCCCAGCCGGAAAATTGACTTTCTAGACCAGGGTTTGCTACCTATCGTAGCTCCTCAATTTCCTCACGATGCTGCTTGAGTACCGGTCCTATACCCGCACCCTCTGGGGGTGGGATCGATCTCGGGACCTTCCGTGGCAAGGAACCAAAGCAGCACGCCTTAACCCACTACGCCACGGCGCAAGACTCCTTAATAAACTAGTCGTATATCTCAATATGATAACCTTGCATTGCAATGAAGCAACAATTTAAAAGCAGTTATCAATTAAATACGAGAAAAAAGCTTTACATGCAGTAATACAAAATGCTGGTAATTGTTTTAGCTTACTTCGTGATTTAATCTTTGTGTGATTCAATGAGTTTCATTTGGCACTATTAAAATTACACTTCTGCGTCCATATTTTGTTGTAATGAATGTAAATCTCCGTACGTTACTATTTTCCTCAAAACAATTATTGTTGTGTATTACATTAAATTAATTAATTTGAGGGCCTTTGAATATTTGAAGGAAGTAAAGAAATAGTTGATTTATGTACTATGAAAAAATACTGTAGATCGACAAGGTTTAAATTAATCAATTTAAAGGATTTGTGTGAATTGCTATCAATGTATAATTGTCGGCATTTTATGAACGAGAGAACTTTTAATGTGCGAGAGACGTTTCACGTATTTGAAAGGAACTTTTTGTTCTGAAAGGTGGCACTGCGTTATGTCAAGTATCGTCAGCCCACACCACTTGTGGAGCGCTATAAAACAACTTGCGAGAAAGAAATTCTCCACTTTTCAAAAGTAGACATTATGTAATGTGACATTTTTGTTAAGTGTGGTCAACGGAAGCTGCAGCCACTTCAGAAATAAAACGAAAATTTCGACTTAAAATTTATAAAACCAACAGGGAGATCTTACAAAAAGCAGTTCTGAGGAAACCTTGCAGTCACCAGAATTTACAGGTACAAAACCAGCCAGTTTTACGCTTTAGACAGTATTCACAATTTTTCTTTGAAAATGGCATTATTGAAAATGGCTCATTGTACATTTTATGTAGTTTTTTTTTTTTTTTTTTTTTTTTTGGGTCCAGCTCTTTTTTTTTTTTTTTTTTTTTTTGAAAAGCTCTGTATTAAGACAAGCTGTCCATTCTAATTTCCCTTTTCTGTAGTTTAAATATTTGCTCTTTTTTATAACATGTTCTCCAAAATATTATGCCATAAGGCTGTGGAAATTTGCATAATAAACATTTATTTGGAAATTCAAGTTTACTTCATGTTTAATACATCTTAGTAAGCAACAATCTGAATTCAATTTAGAAACTAATTTTTCAATGTGGTTAATTCATTTTATATTCTTGAATAGAATAATTCCCCAAAACTTTTTATCTTTCTCTTATTTTATGTTGAAGGTGTTATAATAAATTTGCGGTGTAGGTAAGTTGTGCTTAATTTTGATTGGTATGAAA
This sequence comes from Mantis religiosa, assembly GCA_030765055.1. Taxonomy (NCBI): domain Eukaryota; kingdom Metazoa; phylum Arthropoda; class Insecta; order Mantodea; family Mantidae; genus Mantis; species Mantis religiosa. The sequence goes on along the minus strand of CM060956.1, from coordinate 44,028,986 downwards.
TGATATAGCGGTAGTTTTACTTAAATTTATTACTAGGCTGTTAGCTTGAAACCAAGAGTATAATTCAGCCATTATCTGATTTACTGTATTTTGTAGATCCTGTTGATCGTTACTCTTTATCAGCACATTGATATCTCGGTGAAAGAATCATATCTACCTGTTTGACAGATACTGGCATATTGTTTACATAAATTAAAAACCACAATAGACCCAGATTGAACCTTGTGGCACTGCTATATCAATGTCACTGTCTTTTGACATTTGTTATCTTCAAGGAACTCCAATTCTACAGTTTTTCTCTTTGATATGAATTTATCAAATTATTAGTTTTCCCACAAGTCCATATTTTTTCAATTTCGATAAAATATATTGTGGTTCCAAAATATACACTTTGGATAAATTCAAGAAAACCTCAATACTTGACAGTTTTCTGTCAATAGACAGTTCTACTATGTCTAATAACTGACAAATTGCTGATACTGTTGATCTGTTTTGTCTAAAGCCAAACTGTGCCTCTGAAAGTATATGTTTGGAAAGGAAAAATATTATATGCCTACATATTACTTAACTGCTCAAAAATTTTGTGATTAGTCTTTAAAACATAAGTAGCATCTGTATGTTTGGAACTTCTTTGAAACCTAAAATGACTAGACAGAACTTTACCAAAGTTTTGAAATAAGCATTGCTAATTAATCTTTTCAGTTTCATAGAGTATTAAAACCAGTGAAACGATCCTTTACTAAGGAAACATATAGGTCTGTGTTAATTATTCTGTTATAAACTGATATATGGTGAATGTCTTCCTCAACATATCTTTTTAAGCTTTGAAGAAATATTTATAATTTGAGAAATCTGAAATTTTAGAACCTATTACAGACGACTGCTCAACTTTCTAACAAGTGACACAGAATTTTTTCAAAACCCAGCATGAGACACTTTTTCTATCATCAAATTCCTACATAAAAATGACTGTGTTCAATCTCAATTTACATTTTGGTGTCATTTAATGGTTGAGAACATATTTTAATACAACTTAAAAGGTGGTAATCATGTATTTTCTTACTGAGTGTGCATCATATTGTAGAATGTATAATAGCCAAATTAATCTTCTTACTCCATCAAATCAATGCAGGCAACTGTAGTATTTATCCATAAATTACACTAACTGGCTAATTTAACTGCACTAAAAGCTATCTCAGATAATTATTTCTGGCATAAAATGTTTACTATGCACTACATAAAATGTTATAGAAGGAAGGTCTGCTGCCATTTGGTGTGGTCTATTGAAATTCAGATCTTTCTTATGTGGCCTTCTGGATCGATACCTCTGTATGTTGAAAATGTAGAACTGCTCTGTGCCTTCTTAGCTCTGATAGCTCATTGGTGCATTGCAATATAACATATGATGCAATTACAAAGTTCACAACTGTTCAGATCATAAATTCACATTTTTTTCAGATATGATTGTTGAATAGAATTCAATAATTTTCATGATCTATCTTTTGGTTTAATGTCCAAAACTGAGTGCAAATGCAGATATTTGTATTTATTCTTTCTCTGTTACATACATAATAGATAAGATATTCCATTCAACCCCCTCCCCCTCCCCAAGTACTTATTGGGACTCAAGTACTTACGATTAGTAAGTCGCCACAAAGAGTGTATCTCGAATGCGAGAGCCCCTAGTGGTTTACCCGGAGATATATGAGTCAAATGGAGAATTTAGTGTCATGATAACAAGTTGGCCATGGTAGCTCAATGGGTTAGAGCAACTGGATGGAAGCCAGGAGATCCGTGGTTAAAATTCCGGCTGTGGCATTGAATTATTCATGTTGACTATCTATTAATTCAAAACTTTGACTAATCTGAAATATGACATAATGTGAATGCAAAAACTAAAGAAATTTGAAATTTGCAGCCTCCGTTTCATTTTTTGGTGTTCATCTTTTTTTTTTCTTTCTTTCTTTTTCTTTTTTTGCATGCATATGATAATGGGCAGTTTACTTTTCATGGTGATACAAACATGAAGCTAAGGAGAAAGGATGCTAAATGACTGGTTCTAAGGGTGCATTAACTTCTTGCACTCGTTTTTCTTGTGAGGAATAAAACATTGTAAAACGAGAAAATCTTGAAAATTTGACTACCACTCTACCATGACCAGGAAGCATGGATAGTATGTTCAATCATCTTGAAAATGAATTGAAAAATCCTTGTTTATTTTATTGAGATGTATATTTTTGTTATAAAATTTTGTCTAGCTGTTCTGTGAGTTTGATGAGATGTTAGAAATGGTGACAACTGGTGAATTACCAATCTCTGAAGGGAAATTGCTATCAAAATAGTTGCATCCGCTACCTTACCCTACCATTATGCCACTCAATTAAAGTGCAGTTCATCTTTGAGGGCAGAGGCACAATATCTGCTATGTTTCTGCCAAGGTGTGTTACGATTGGCCTCTTTCTGAAATAGACAAGTTTTATCAAGCTCCTCCATTTGAATGCCTTCTTGTGGCAGCCGTATTTGGTACTCTTGTTGAACATCATATTGGTTTAGAAGAGTAATTTCAAGAACTGTGAGGAAAACCTCAAACCATTGGAGCATGCAGTGTGGACATAGCTGAAGGATTTGTACCCTAACCGAGCAGGAAAGACGAAGTTGGTGGAGCTTGCTATTGTATTCTCACTGACGCTCTCAACCACAGAGAAGTTGCACAAATGTTTAAGGCTGATGTAAAGATCTCCATGGATAAGATGAAGTAGGACACTTAATGGACCATCTGTTGAGCCCTTTTTTTTTGCCTTTAGGAAATACCCATATGGCCATTGAAGGGAAAATGTTGATACATTTGAACTTAATTGTCACTAACAGCATGCTAGGTCTCAACTCTGAACCCATGTGTCTGGCATAACTCTGGGGGTACCACCGAAGGTAGCAGTCACACTAAAGCCTCCAAACGAATTACTGCCTTTGCAGATAGGATACAACTCTTGCTGGAGGTGACGAATGGCAACGTTAAGTACTTCTGCCCTAAACTAGGAGAGAATTATCTCACTGTCATGCTTGGAAACACCCGACCTGAACTAAACATATTTGTCATTGTGTGGTAACGGAATGTCTAAGAAAGGCCTAATAATTGGTCTATGTAATAAAAGATCTGAAAATACTCATATCACTACACGGCTCTTCGACATTTGGGAACACTTCAAACTGCTTTTTCAGAATAAATAAAATGTGAATTACACAATATAATCATGTAAAGAGCATGTTCACAAACAAATAACTATATACAAATATTATAATTTATAACTCAAAAACTTCAGTTATCTAATAAGAGATTATGATCTTTTTCTTACAAATTGACTAGGAATGCGATTTTGTGAATATCTTATTCACATCATCAGATTGAACCATCAACAATCTCCAAGATAATTGAAGTTTTTTGAGTTACAAATTATTACATTTGTATATTTGTATAGCTTCATATTTTACGTATTTAAATAATATTTTTATTTCTACACCACCTTAAAAATAACAAACAGAAGAATACTTCAAAGATCTCATGACAGCATACTCTTTAAAGATCTGACAATCTCTTTAGCATACTCTACTTTTATTCCTACACTTTTCAGAAGATAAAATTTCTTGGACATAATGTGTGTAAACAGTAATTTGGGGTAGGGATTACTTGTAAAATCTTTGTGTTGTATGTTTAAAACATAAAGTTTGATGTTCCACAATTTTTTTAATTTTTTTTTTTTATTTTTTTTTTTATTTATTTTTTTTTTTTTTTTTTTTTTTTTAAAGTTCACAAAGACAAGTATGCATGGACATGCTCATACACAAAACTTTTTCTAAAAATGCATAATTTTGAATGTCTGGTGAACTTCGATATTTAGGACAGAAAATAGTGTAATAAGGAAAAAAGACACCTACACAGGGTTCTTCATTTAAAACCTAATGCAGCACACAGTGTTTTGCCTCTCCCGTGACCTTGCTTGATTCCCACACCACCGGCTGCTGCTGTGCGCAGGGCCTAGCGGTATGCTCTCCACTTAGCAGTATTGTACCGGCCACCAACATGAACAGGCACTTGACTGTAGAGCAATGCATTGTCATGTGTAAAAGTTATTTTAAATGGGAATATCTATAAATAAACCAGGTTTAGTCAACCTGAAAAATCCAATGCCATGGCCGGGATTTGAACCATGCATCTCCTCATTTCTGTCCAGTCACTCTTACCCATTCAGCTACCATGGCCAACGTGCCGTCCTGACATTAAATTCTCCAATTGAATCATATATTTTCCTGGTAAACCACTAGGGTCTCTCATATTTGATATACACTGCTTGTATTGTAAGTACTTAAATCCTAGGCTTCATCATTAAACTCTTATTATTTAAGTTAATTTCCATCAATTAACTTAAATAAACCAGGCTATGTTTACACAGAGTATATTCAGACATTCCCAGGTGAAGTCTCTCCTTCCAGTTTACAAATCATGAGATTGTGAAGAAATTCAAAACCACTGGTTCTGTGGCAAACCAAAAATGAAAGTGTAAACGTGCAGTATTAAGAGGAAAAGTTAGGCAACATAGGTGAATGTTTTGAATGTCCACCAACAAAATCTATTCTAAAATTAGCACAACATGTGGGAATTTTGGAGTATTCTGCACATAGAGCAACCAAATTATTAAAACTAAAACCATATAAGTGTAAAAGTGTCCATGCTTTAAAACCAGGTGATCCACATCACGAATGCATTATAGTGAATGGTTTCTTTCATCAGTGAATGACGGTTTAATTGATTCACAGCTTCTGTTCTTTTCCGATGAGGCATGGTTTCACCTCAGTGTCGTGTAAACACTCATAACAGTCAGTACTGGGCCGCTGAAAATCCACATCGTGTTCAAGAAATCCTTCATTATGATCAGAAAGAGCTTGGTGTGCTGTTAGTGCTAGACACATAATTGGTCCAATATTCTACAAGCACACTGTATATGCAGAGAGGTACCAGTGACCTTTTGACTCTATTTTATCATGTACTAACAGAAAATGAGATCATAACAGTAGTTTCAAGAAGATTCTGTTACTGCCCATACAGCAGAGGAGTCGATTAATAAAATTAGGGAAGGGTTTGAAGATAGTGATAAGTGCTGCTGTGTGGCCCTCTCGCTCCCCCGATCTAACATGTCTAATTTTTACTTGTGGGGTAAGCTGAAAGACAAAGTTTACATGACATCACCATACATTGGAACTAAAACAAATTCTTAGAAATCGGAAACATTACAGTGGCCCATCTTAACCTGTGAATGAGAGTGTCTTCCCAATATAATGCTCATTTAGACAAGGGTGGACGACATTTCCAGCATATTCTATTAGATAAGAGCATTATACAAGCTTTATGTTGGAGTTCATTTTAGGAGCAAAACTGGCACACCCAGTTATGCACAGGCAAAATGTTGTACACTCATTATGTTTTAAATGAAGAACCCTGTATTAAAAATCCAAACTTTTTTGCCAGCATTTATTTCAGAGGTACTTGTTACTGAGTTATCTTTTTAATAAATAATTTCTATGGCACTGTGATCCTCCTGATGTCTTGGATACAGAATGAGATTTAAAATTCATCATATGGAGAGCCACTTCTTAAGGAATTGTAAATTGTTTCAGCATTCTGTAGCCATATTTGGACATTAATATTTGGACGACTATATAGTTCATGAGTGAGATTTGTAAACTTTTTAACATGAATTATATACAAAATAAATGTCTAAGGAGTATGGATGGAGTCAACATGAAAAATTCAATGCCATGGCCGGGATTTTTTTATTGAGTCATCCATTAAAACATGTACATGTTATAGGACACGTCAAATTAAAAACTAAGAACTAAAAACTAAAAACTAAGTACAATATTTATAATTAAGGTAGCTAACTAAATATTTACAAATTTAAAAATTCATCCACGCTGTAGAAGCTATTGGCTCTAAGGAAGTTTAATAACAATTTCTTAAATTGATGTTGTGATTCAATCTTTTTTATAGATTCAGGTAGCTTATTGTAAAGATGTAAGCCAGCATATGTGAAACTATTTTCATATATCTTTGTTTTGTGTGACTTCACAAATAAATTATTCTTTGTTCTAGTGTTGTGTATATGAATTTCAGAATTTGTTTTGAATAAACTTAGGCTTGCTTTCATATGTACAAGAGTTTCATATATGTATATACTTGGCAGTGGTAAGATACCTAATTTACTGAAGTATGGCTTACAACTAGTTGTGCTTGAGACATCTGCTATGATTCTGATTATTTTCTTTTGGTATCTGAATACTTTTATACTGTCTTTAGAATTTCCCCAAAAAATTATACCATATGCCAACAAACTGTGTATATATGAAAAGTACACTATTCTCCGAACTTTCAAGCTTGACATGCCTGTAATCGCCCTCATTAAGAAACACATTTTACTAAGCTTTTTCGTCAATGCCTCTATGTGAGTTTCCCAATTTAAATTTTCATCTAGTATTAGTCCCAGAAATTTGATAGTTTGTACTTAATGTATTTGGTCTTGTCCCAGCATTAATTTTGGATACAATTGACTTCCACTCATTTTATTATAGAAGCTTAGGGCTGCTGTTTTCTCCTTACTCAATATTAACATATTGGCACTAAACCATTTTTGAATATATTTTAGATTATTTTCAATATGTACATCTGCCCCTTCCTTATTCACCCCTTTGATAAAAATATTTGTATCATCTGCAAAAAGTGTAACATTTATATTGGTTCTGTTTTCTACATTATCTGCCAAATCATTAATGTACACTATAAATAAAAGAGGTCCAAGCACCGAACCTACGGATCTCCTGGTTTCCGTCCAGTCGCTCTAACCCATTGAGTTACCATGGCCAACGTGCCGTCCTGACAATAAATTCTCCAATTGACTCATACATTTTCCCGGTAAACCACTAGAAGCTCTCGTATCCGAGATACACCGTTTGTGGCGACTTACTAGCGTAAGTGCTTTAATCCCAGGCTTCACCATTAAACTCCTATTATTTAAGTTAATTAGTGGAAATTAAAATTTCTTCACACTAGCCGTACATAGGCTAAGGTTCTGTATGGATAGAGTCAACATGAAAAATTCAAGCATAACATTTGAGCAAGTTACTTTTACTTTTTTTTTTTTTTTTTTCGTAAAAGAAGCAATAGCAGCTAAAATTTCGCTAAATGGATTTTATTCCTTATCTTAGATTGGTACGACCATCCAAACGTGCAGTAATTTACCGTCTGGATGATTTTGCTATAACACTAAACGTCATTAAACACGGTGGCTGGGTTACAAAACTTCTGACAATCCACTCCAGAAACAATTTTTAAGATACGGCCAGTAATATTACTACTACCGTTCCACTCTTAAAACCCAACTTGATGCAAACATACGACCTCCCGTGATATACGAGTAACCAGAGCGAACCAGACATAACTAATGTGCTGATTTATTGTGGATTTTAAGAATGTACATATATTAATATAGTTCAAAACTTTTGACTGATCAGAAATAGTAAATAATGTGAATAACTAAAGAAATGAGTAGCATCCTTTTGTGTAGTTTCTTCACCTCTTAATGCAGGCGACAATCAGTTTGGTGCTTTTGCCGATAGAATATGCTTTATTTGCATTTAGTCTCCTAAGAATGAATTGAATGTGGCTTTTATTCTACTTATTTTCCTATGGGAAAACTAAAGTACGCCCGAAAAATAAAAAATAAGAGGAATATCTCAAAAATGACTAAAAAGAAAAGCTCGTGCGCTTTAACGAGATGTGCATTATTTACGTAGTAAAATTTTATTTCTAATTTTACCAGTTGTGCAAAAGTCATTCAGAATGGAGGAGACATCGGAAGCTATTCTCTTTCTGCGAATATATGCTTAAATATATATGTTACACTTTATTCAAAGGTTTAAGCCGAGTCGTTATGAGAAAATAAATTATACTTAACGGGGTAATTATGGAGGAGATTTACTTTCTTGTAAGCAATAATGACCTTCAGTACAAAGTTTGGTATTTTACAGACTTGTCATCTTTGAGTTATTCCGATTAAACACGTAGTCTTGCTTTTAAAGCGCTTATTTATTCTTCTTGTAGTTCAGGAAGTCTCTAAACATCTATTTCCAGTAAAATTTGGATATCGATTTTTAAAGAATATTTTACATTCTCTGCCTTCTATGTTTGTTGAAGAGAAACTAGAGCTGTGGACGTTTGGTTACTCACTAACATGATAGGGCAGTAGAGAAGGCCATGTCAATTGTAACTCGTCAGATTTTCTCGTAGTCATGGAAAAGCATCAGTTTGTGTTCTTAAACATAGAAATTGCTAAATTAAGTTCGTATTAAAGGCGTCTATTATTTCATTTGAATGCAGATTTATAAACGTATGTCCCGATCTTCAGCAGCAGTTCTAATTATATACTTACGCAATTGATTAATGCTTTTATAAATTTTTCGGAAATATTTTGTAATCCGGACTCCGAGAATTTTATGACACATTAGAGAACTAATGAGAACTGATGAACTACCTATCTCAAAGCATGCATAAATCGTTGTGTCTACGATGGTGACTTACAGGAAAATTGTTGTCAAAATAGTTGTATCCTCCACCACCACTCTGCCACCCGCAGCTAAAATGGTGCAGTTTATCTCCGAGTGAAGGAGCACAATATCCGCTTCGTGTCTACCAAGCTGTGTTACCATTGACCTCTTTCTGAAACGGAGAAGTCGTCGAGCTCCCAGATGAAATTTTCTCCTGCGAACATCGCTTTGAATGCCTTCTTGTGGCAGCCGTAATCGGTACTGGTGTCCATCATCATATTGGTTTGAAGAGTAGTTTCGAGAACTTTGAGGAAAACCTCGAGCTATTGGGACATGCAACGAGGGCAAAGTTGAAGGATTTGTACCTTAACCGAGCAGGAAAGAAAGGTTGGTAAACCTTCCTATCGTATCTTACGAACGTTTTCAGTCATACAGAAGTCGCGCAGATGTTTAAGGCTGATGTCATCTTGCTGCTGCTTCTTTTTGGAGTGAAGATCTCCTTGGATAACGATAAAGAGGGATACTTAATGGAACATCTGGTGAGACATTTGAACTTGATTGCCACTAACCGCATGCTAAAACTCTGAACCCAAGTTGTGTCTTGGATAACTCTGCGGATACCACCAAAGGAGCAGTCACACCAAAGCCTCCAAACGAATCTGCTGCCTTTGCAGATAGGATACAGCTCTTGCTGGAGGTGACGAATGACAACACAATGTACTTTCACCCTAAACTGGGAGAGAATGGACTGATCCCACCGTCATGTTTGGAATCGCCCCATCTGAACTAAACACATTTGTCATTGTGTGATAAGTGAATGTCTAAGAAAAGCCTGACAATTACCCTATGTGATGAAAGAGCTGAAAATACCCACAATACTGCATGACTACTTGGACTTTTGGGAACACATCAAACTGCCTTTTTAAACTAAATAAAATGTAAATTACAGAGAAAAGAATCATATAAAGCACATGTTTACAAACAAATGGCTATAACTTTTTATTTACCTACCTCCCCTTACACAGATTTCAAACCATACTTTAAAGAAATGGCAATCCCTTAAGCCTACTATATTTTATTCCTAATCTTTTATGAAAATCAAATTTTCAGAAACTGTAAGTGATAGTTTGAAATGCAGGCATATTCTTAAAATCTTTGTGTTGAATCCTAAGAAATTGTTGAACTTAGTTGCCGAGTTTGGTATTCAACCAATCTTTTGTTTTTGAGTAATGCTGTTCAGTCAGAGGTATACACACATACACAAATCTTTTTGTAAAACTGTGTTTTGGGTTTCAGGGACCTCTAAAGAAGTATTTACACTTAAATTGTGAAATGAAAATTTTGTGTGCAATGTGGTACCTTTTCTTACAATGTATATGCATGTGTTAGAGAAACTTTGAATACGTGTTTGTAAGATGTAAAACCTGTTCAATATACATCTTGTAATAATTGAAAGTGCCATGTTGGTTTACCAGTTATATGGATTAATGCAATGCAAATTAATGATTAGTTAATCAAGTTCGACATGTTGAGTCATTTATGATGCCTAATCTGTGGAGCTGTGATTTTTTTGTCTTGTTCTGTTACTATTATAGAAAATTCTGATGTTATGTCAAGTTTAAGTTTTGATATTTCTCTAACGGATGGGAAGAACTTCTTAAGGTGGTTCCTTCAGCTGTGTTGTTCCATGCATCCTGCCATTGAGGATTTAGGTACTTCTGTATACTGGATTGTTCTTCTGTTTCCTGTTGCAGGTTCCTTTGCTAATTTGTCCGCCAATTCATTACCCTGATTTTCAGCATGGGCTTTTATCCAGCCAAAGTGTACGATCGAATTTTGTTCCCAGAGCTTTTTTTTATTGTAAGTCATATTTCTGATATGTCCCTGCTTAAAGTTGTTTTTGAGGAGATTGAGAGTGACTTAATCCATGTAAACTGCAACTAGTCTTTCCTCAAGGCTGCTTTGTTCCAATGAAGATATGGTTTCTAGTGCTTTAAGAATTCCAAGTTGTCCAACTCCGTTGTTTGAACAATGGCTGGACAATATCACCTTCAGTTTATGAAGTATTTGTCCTTTAAGATAACCACAGCAGCCTGTACCATAACCTGGAGTTTACTGCCGTCTGTAAATATTTCTGTTTTGTAGTTAATTGATTCTGCAATCTAATCTATAGTGATTCTTTAGATATGGCCATTCCTCCTTATTCACTGTTGCTTCCATTTCAGTTGGGTCCCAAGTGAGATTGTGTATTCTTTATATCTGTACTGTTTTGTAATTATTACGTATAGCTGTTGGGTTGATGCCAGCTATAACACAAGATGCTTTGCAGAGCAGCGTTTTATAGGCTTTTGCTATTATAACATTTATAATTATATGTACTCCATAGTTTTTGCACTCTCCATTGTTTTCCTTTTTTCTTAGGGCATCCTCCCATATTAGGACTACATAGTTTAACGTAGGCAAAATTTTATTGCTCCTTTATATATAGTTTTTAATGCTATATGGCCTTAGTCCCAAGTGCAATCTTGCTGCTCTTCTTAACATATTCACAAGTTTCATGCATTTGTTGTTATATCAAATGTGTTTATCAAAATGTTCCTCCGGCATTCCAAAACAGCACTGAAAAGTGCTCATCTTTTGTATTGGAAAGCATGCCTGCGTTGTAGTCCATTTGGCATTATCCAGGGAACACCACGTGGAGGCGGACTATATTGTTCCCCAATTCAAAATATAAAACCCGTAAGACAAACTGAAATTAATAAACAATTAAACAACATTAAGCTACATTTTAAAAGACAGCAGAGACTTGATGAAGAAGATAAACTAAAAGACAAGGATTATAAGAACATTGGAGACAAAACTGACATACAAAAACTACCAAGAAAAACTGCAGTGGCCCTATTTAGAATGGAAACTGGCCATGATTGTCTTACAGAACACCTTTATAAAATACATTGTATACCTACACCCAAATGTACTATCTGTAAAGAGGATGTCATCATGAACAAACACCATTTGGACAAATATAATGGTCTCAAAAGTGGGAACTTACAGGCTTTATGTTGGGAAGCTAGGGGGAAAATGATGCAAATCAACTAATCCCCAGTGCCATTAAAAACAAAACAACAAATGTAATCTGGGAAATTATTTGTAGTTGGTTTACTAATACTCGTCACTTACTTGTTTATATTTATGAGAGACTAGTTTCAAAGGCATTCGCCTCGAGATTGAAAATGGAGGTGAATGCCTTTGAAACTAGTCTCTCATAAATATAAACAAGTAAGTGACGAGTATTAATAAACCAACTACAAATAGTTTCTGAGATTAATTTTAACGTCACTGTTACTAAATTCCTCCAAACATATTAACAACAAATGTAGTTTGCAATTGAAGTGTTTTCCTAAGTATTTTGTTTCACTATTTTGCACATAGTTTAAATATATATTGATATTCTTATTGATGTCTGTTTCCTTGAAATTACCATTGCTGTAGACTTGGATTCATTGAATGTAGTTATTTTTAGCCCATTCTTCTATTTGTATTATGTTTGTATTGGCGTAATTTTCTGTCTCAGTGTCACTATCTTCTGTTGAGAGAAGATTAAGTCATTGGCAAATGCAATGACATGTGAATGAATGGGGAAATTAAGACTCAGCAGTGAGTTACACAATAGATTCCAAAACCTGACCCCCCTACAGGATCCCTGCGGACATCCTTTTGTAACCTGTTTTACGATTCTAAATTTATTCACTGAGAATACTGATCTGTCGCAGAAGTAGTTCTGGCTAAGATCTAATTGTTTTTTGGACATCTGAGTTGTTTTAAATCATGTAGTATGCTTGGCACCATGCCCCTTTTATGTCTAGGCTAACTAGGATGACACTTTGTCTTTTATTCAGGCTACATTCAATGTTATTTCTAACCTCCATTACTGCCCCTATTGTTCCTAGAATTATGAATTTAGGGTGAATCCAAATTGGCTACTATTCAGTAATTTATTTTTGCACATATGTTGATGAATTCTATCATTGAGTAACTTCTCCAGTACTTTTCCAGCCACATTGAGGAGTATTTAGAAATATCTGTAGTGTGTTCTTTCCTAGTTTATTGATACTAACTATTATTGATTTTTTCACAGTTTTGGGAAGGATTCTTTTCTTAAGCATGTATTCTACAGTTTGGGATTAAGTTAGGAATAAGTTTGAATACCTGCAAGAGAATGTCATTCGTTACTCCATCTTCCTCAGGTGATCTTTTAGGATCAAATTTCATGAGGACCACACCATGGCTGAGTGTTTAGACCACTTGGCTCTCCATAAGGTAGCCCAGGTTCAATCCCAAGCGACCACAAATTTTGGCTGGGATGGTCTTTCTCCGGGTCCTCCAGTTTCCATAAGCATTCCACTAATTTGCTCCATCATCCTTCCTATCATTCATCTCACCCTTGTATATATTTCATCACTTCCTTCACCTTCACATCAGGCATTAGGCTGATCACCTATCCTGATTCTCTAAAATCCAGAGCTTCGGTTCCTCAGGCCCATCTTAAAAGGGATAGAGGAACAAGAATCCCCTAACACCATAATAGTTCTGAGAAATGATTAAGAAAGAAATTTGACCAATCTTAGGATTTCTTCCTTCGTGAATTCCCTATCATCCACTTCCTCAGGTGGATCCACAACTAGTTTCCTAATTACTGAGTGGTATTCATTTTCACTTTCTTCACTATCCTCCAGTATAAAATAATCAATGTGATTCACTGTGCTTTCCATATCCTTGTTACAGTCCTTCTGGCATCTGAAGGATAGCCAAATAAGTTTTGTTTTGATTTTTCTAGATAAGACTTTTGTAGGCTATGTTTCATGAATTCACTCTGGGAGTGTGTGCATGCATGAGAGCGTGCATGCATGCATGTGTGCATGGGTGCGTGCGTGAGTGTGCTTCCGCGCGTGTGAGTGTGTGTGTGACGAATCATTCATATTTTCTTGAATTTTCCAATACTTACACTTTTCTCGTTTAGGGTTAACCTTTTTGACCTTGCAAAGAGAATTCAGTTTCAGTCATTTCACATCAACCAGCTTTGCTTTCAAATATTTTATATTGCTTACAACTTGCTGTATGCTTATATTACTCATGCAGCCTCAAGGAAATATTCCTAATTTTTGTAATTTATCTCTTGTATCATTCAATGATGTGTTTTACAATTTCTTAATTTGATTAAGTTTGAAGGTGTGAGCTGAGTATCTTAATTCTTAAAGATCTGCTCAATTTTGTTGAACAAGTTGAATAGTAAGTGAATATTTTTACATATTATGTATTCTTTAATATTACCATTTTGTTATGTACTCTAAATTTTTAAATTATTATTGATCTTGTAATTTTTTGTTGGCAGTTGCTCAGCATATTGTAAATCAGTATTGAAAGGATTTCTTTTTTGGAAGTATGTTCAGTAATCCAAAAATTAAAGTTATAAAAACTGCATGCTGGTGTCTTGTGGTATTACATGAATTGCATTAGTTTTTATATAATTGTCTAATGTGTGATTTTTTTTATAAATTCCAAATGAAAAAGTGTTATTGCTCTCTGTTATAGTTAATTCCAAAACATACAGAGTTACAATTATGCATTGGAGCTCTGCTTTAGCTACAAATATGTAAGCTGCTAGTAGAAATTTTTAATACAACTTCATTACAACTTATTGAAAAGTATTTAAAATAAATATTTAAAACGGTGGTTGTGTTTGTAAGTCTATGACAAAATAACTTCTGGATATAAGGGAATTGATATCATCACCATACCCTTTTAATTTCTTTATCTGTGTGCAGTCCATTGTTCAAATTGCTGAGGGAAATTCAAACATGGTTGACCCTTATTTATTGCAATGCTCATATTTGCTGAAGTATAATCTAGATGATTAGTTGGTAAAGCACTAGCTTGTAGGACTACTGTTTCTTGAAAAATGTTTTATCAAATGCCCAGTTCGGATTTAGGTAATGTAAATCGACAGATCCCATATGTGAATTTACTGAAAAAGATTTGAATGACATTTAAAAACATGAAACAATTTTGGGCCTGTTTATGGTCCTAATGAAAGCATTTGCTCCTTTTAACCACAGTATTTTATTAGATAAATTGGAATTGTATGGTATACGAGGTTTCAGTTATGATAGGTTTAATTCCTACCTTAGTGGTAGAGAACAGGAAGTTGTATTACAAAATAACTTAATTGGCCATTGTAATTCTAATGTAAAGCGAGTAAGCCATGGTATACCACAAGACTCTAATTTAGGGCCACTCTTATTTTTGGTGTACATTAATGACCTGCCTAAAAATTTTCCAAACACTGAACTTGTTCTATTTGCAAATGATACCAGTATGATTTTTAAGGGCAAAGACAGTGAGGAATTACAGTTGCGTATTGGTCGACTAATGTAAGGACATAGTAGTTGGTTAAAACGTAATAAGTTAATTTCAAATACTAACAAATCCTATTGTATTAACTATGATCTAACAAAAAGAGAGAGATCTGTACAACTAACAAATATATCAATAGATAATGAGATAATTTGATATGCTACAGAAACTGGCTTTTTAGGAGTCACAATTGACAATCATTTGAGTTGGAAACATCACATGCATAATGTCATAATTAAATTGAATAGAGCACATTTTATGTTCTTATAGTTAAGAGATATTTGCAACCTGCACACTTTGAAACTGATATATAAAGCATATGTAGAAAATATATCATATGGAATAGTGGTTTGGGGATCTTCCAGTGGACTAAGTGAAGTCTTATTATTCAATAAAAGATCATTAGAACTATGTTGAGCTTAAATTATCTAACCCATTGTAAACCTTATTTTAAAAAACTTAAATTTTTAACTGTTCCTGTTCTTTACATTATAGAAACTGTTCACTACATTCATAGGCATATTAATAAGTTCTGTATCAACAAGGATATACATAATAATTTCACCAGAAATCAAAATCATATTCATTTCAATATGGTTAGAACAGCTAAAAAATTAAATTCAAAACATCATAGAGGTTTAACTATGTATAATTTTGTTACTGATAAATTGCAGATACATGATTCTGTGAAATTTAAAAAAAAAAAAAAAAAAATCTTAAAGCAATTCTAATTAAACAAGGTGTATATATTGTCAATGAATATTTAGAATATTTTAGTAAATGGAGAAATATGTTATGTTTTGAATGTTGTAACTGTAAAATGTAATAGTATTGACGAAACCGGATTTTTATGTAGGTATAAATCATATGGTGAAAATAAATAAATAATAATATAATAATAATTGATCTCAAGGTTGGAGGTTCAAACTGATTCGGACCAGTGGTTTTTAAGTGTTCTTGAAAGTCACAATGCCATATACAATGCTGTTTGTAAAAATTGCAACATCAAGAAGGAATTAATTGAATAACTCCAAACTGGGTGAAAGTATAGAAGAGTGTGAATGAAATAAGTGATTAGGTTTGCAGAGAGATGGGGTACACGTATGCTGAACAGAGCCCTCGCGTGTCAGTCACTGCGCCCAGTGTAGTCAGTGCAGAACTGTCAAACGAGATGGAAATAAAGTGAGTGCCAGTATGTCTCATGGACGTCAGAGGGAGCCTAATCGGCACGTGATCGAGTTCGAACGGGGCAGAATGATCGGTCTCTGGGAACCGGGTTTGCCATACCGTGACATTTCAGCTCGTACATGGTATGCTGCTACGACAGTGATGCGTCTGGAAACAGTGAATAGATGAAGGTCGCACCCAGCGAAGAGCGGGAACTGGATCACGAAAAATGAACACAGCGCGGAATGGCCGTCATCTTGTTTGTATGGCCATAACGGACCGTACTGCTTCATCCACAGTATTGGCTCGACGCTGGAGTACTGCAACAGGTGTGAACTTGTGTGTATCATCGGTTCGTCGCCGCCAGCTGCAGGACTGGTTGCACGCATGCCATTACGTCGACTTCCATTGTCCAAAAACCACAAGCTCCTGACTTCAATGGGCACGTGAACACGGTCACTGGGGTGCTTAGTGGAAAAATGTAGTCTTTTCCGATGAGTCCCGCTTCAACGTGTCCTACAGTGATGGCCGCATACTTGTCCGACGGTGCCTTGGTGAGCGCAACCTGGAGGCTGCATTCTTAAGCGGCATAGCGGACAAACACCAGATGTGATGGTTTGGGGCGCCAACTACCGATCTGGCCTCCTACGAATTGAGGGCACTTTGAACAGCAAACGGTACCTAACGGTAGTTGTAGAGCCTGAGGTACTCCTCCTGTTTCAGGCATCTCCTCAGGTCATATTTCAACATGACAATGCCCGGCCACATATTGCGAGGAATCTACAAGCCCTCTTGGAAGAGCATCGAGTACCATTGCTTCCCTGGCCTGCACGTTCGCCTGACATGTCGCCCATCGAACATGTCTGGGATATGGTTGGTCGGCACCTGGTGCATCATGGTCCTCCTATAACTAGTGTCATGGAGTTGTGGGTTCGAATACAAACTGCGTGGAAGGAAATTCCTCAGGAACGTACTCAGAACCTTTTTTATGCAATGCCACGGCGTATAGCAGCTCTAATTGTAGCGCATGGAGGCCACAAGAAATACTGAATATTAGGTCTCAAAGGTCATGTACAGATTTGAAAAGTTAATCATTTGCTACTTGTCATGTACCTAACCTGTGGTATTAAATTCCTTGAATTCATGCATTTCGTGCTTGGTGTTGCAATTTTCATAAACAGTGGTGTACGTAGATTTACTTGCATGTAAAAGAATTCCTATTAGATAAAGTTTCAAATAAACCTATCAATTCTTTGCTTAAATGTATTAGATATAAGTTGCTTGATTAAACAAGATTACGCTTTTTTTCTAGTAAAAGTTTGTGTATGTCTTATAGTTTACCAGTTATGCAAAATTTATTTAGAATGAAGGGAACTTCAGAAGTTACTCCCAGCAAATTCAAAATATATATTTCATTTGGCACGGAAATATCCTAAATGTATGGTATTTTAATTAAAATCGTTGGAAGCATTTTTGAAAAATCTAAAGTTTGAAAACTGTTAGTATAAAATGATAAGGTTATGTGACTTTTTTGAAAGCAAGTTAATATTATTTTGTCATTCGGTCCTGAGGTATGTTTCAAGACTTAAGTCTCTAGCCCATCAGGAAGTTGATAAATAATTGAATAATTTGTATTGAAAGTTAAGGAAAAACTGCTAATGCAAGTGATTTGAAAGTGCAGCATGTTTTACATCTTTTTTTTATTAGTGCACCTGATATTACTGTCTTGGGCAAACTCTGTAGCGTATGTGGTAGCATGTCCGCCTCACGTTCAAGAGGTCCCGAGTTCGACTCACGATCAATGAGAGTTATTTGGTCAAGGCTTTTTTCGGGGGGGGGGGGGCAGGTTACCTTATCCTGAAAGATGGATGTTGGGTAACTCTAAACTCTACGAACCCCGGATCATTTGAGCGTCATTTCATTCAACGTGCGATATGACTTAACGTTAAAGCAGGCAAATTTAAATATATAAAACAACACTTTTAACATTTTTTTAGATTGTTTCCCGTTTTTATTTTAATTTGTATGCTGAGAATTCTCTCTCTTTTGTATCAAATGCTTTGTCAAAATTAGCGAAACACTATAAATGCTTTCCCTGTTCTTGTTCTACTTGCAGTTTTTCCATAATGTGAATGCTTTATCGTTCCTTCTGTGATTCCTTGGTTTGATTGCCCCAACCTATAATATAAACTTAGGTTTCTCATTCACGGTAGATTAGCACAATTAACAACCAGGGCTTGCATCAAAGCGCACGAGCTTCGTCCCTTATCGATGCTTACGATAATCGCACTCTATATAAACATAGTTTGTGATTCGCACCCTTTTATTTGGTAAAACTACCAATAATGCACTTTCTGATCATTTACGTTTACATGAAGGTCAATCGAAGAAGAACTGGAAGAAGAAACATTTATTAGGAATTTCCCAAATTGTAACATTTGACACAAGTTTTAAACAAGTTGCTTTTTGCTTTTTTCGAAAGGGAAGAAGAAGCAGTAGCAACTAGAATTTCGAAACAACCGCATTTTACTCCTTGTGTTAGGTTGATACATCCAAATATGCCGTAGTTTACCGTTTGCGTGCCATGAATTTGCTACAAAAAAAAACCTAATTATACACGTTGGCTGCACTATAAGACTTCCAAATGATAATCTACACCAGAAACAATTTTTAGGATACGGCTATCGTTCTTAAAACCCAACTTAATGTAAACATAGGACTGCCCACGATATACGGGTAACTACAGCACACCATAACATAAATACGCCGATTCTTTGCGATTTTCAGGATGTACATATGTTAATAATTCAAAACTTTTGAGTTAGGTGAAATAGTAAATAAATGTGAAGAACTGAAGAAATGAGTACCATCTGTTTCTTCGCCTCTTTTCTACATACAGACGACGATGAGCAGTTTGGTGTTTGGTGCTCTCGCCGATAGAATATGCTTTATTTATAATTAATCTGGTTCTAAGGATGAATTTACTGTGGCTTTTATTTCACTTATTTTCACTGTAGGGTAGAAGTAAAGTATGTCCGAAAAGTAAAATAGTCTATCTCAGTGTATCCTTAAATTTACCAGTTGTACCAAAGTCGTTTAGAATGAAGGGGACCTCGGAAGCTACTCACTTTCTGGGAATTTATGCTTAAATATGCAGTACTTTATTCAAAGTTTTCAAGCGAGCCGTTTGTGAGGAAAGTGTTTCCTAAGTAACGGGTAGTTATGGGGCAGCTTTTCTTGCAAACGTTTGTGCTACTTGTAAGCAGTTGAACTTAAATGCCAAGTTTGGTATTTTACAGACTTCTCGTCTTTAAGTTATGCCGTTTAAACACGTAATCATGTTTCCAAAACGTTTTTATTATTGTTCTTGTTCAGGGAATCTCTAAACAGCTAATTCCAGTATGATCCGGATATCAATTTTTTAAAAGAATATTTTACATTCTCTGCCTTCTGTATTTGTGGGAAAGAAACTAGAGCTATGGAATACTCGCTAATAAATGATAGGGCAGTAGAGAAGGCCATGTCAATTGTAACTCGTCAGATTTTCTCGTAGTCATGGAAGAGCATCAGTTTGTGTTCTTAAACATGAAAATTTCCAAATTAAGTTTGTGTTAAGGCGTCTATTATTTCATTTGAATGCAGATTTATAAACGTGTGTCATAATCTTGAGCAGCAGTTCTAATTTATATACTTACGCAATTGATTAATGCTTTTATAGATTTTTCGGAAATATTTTGTAATCTGGACTCCGAGCATTTGATGGCGCATTAGAGAATTGATGAGAACTGATGAACTACCTATCTCAAAGCATGCATAGATCGTTGTGTCTAAGAAAGTAACTTACGGGAAAATTGCCGTCAAAATAGCTGCGTCCTCCACCACACGTACCACTCTGCCACCCGCAACTAAAACGGTGCAGCTTATCTCCGAGTGTCTACCAAGCTGTGTTACCATTGACCTCTTTCTGAAACGGACAAGTTGTCCAGCTCCTAGATGGAATGTTCTCCTCCGAACATCGCTTTGAATGCCTTCTTGTGGCAGCCGTAATCGGTACTGGTGTCAATCATCATATTGGTTTGGAAGAGTAGTTTCGAGAACTTCCAGGAAAACCTCGACCTATTGGGGCATGCAACGAGGGCAAAGTTGAAGGATTCGTACCTTAACCGAGCAGGAAAGACGAGGTTGGTATCTTACGGACGTTTTCAGTCATACAGAAGTCGCGCAGATGTTTAAGGCCGATGTCATCTTGCTGCTGCTTCTTTTTGGAGTGAAGATCCCCGTGGATAACGATGGAACATCTTAATGGAACATCTGGTGAGACATTTGAACTTGATTGCCACTAACCGCATGATAGGACTCTGAACCCAAGTTGTGTCTTGGGTAACTCTGCGGATACCACCAAAGGTAGCAGTCACACCAAAGCCTCCAAACGAATCCGCTCCCTTTGCAGATAGGATACAACTCTTGCTGGAGGTGACGAATGACAGCACAATATACTTCCACCCTAAACTGGGAGAGAATGGACTGATCCCACCGTCATGTTTGGAATCGCCCCATCTGAACTAAACACATTTGTCATTGTGTGATAAATGAATGTCTAAGAAAAGCCTGATAATTGCCCTATGTGATGAAAGAGCTGAAAATACCCATAATTATGCATGACTACTTGGACTTTTGGGAACACATCAAACTGCCTTTTTAAACTAAATAAAATGTAAATTACAGAGAAAAGAATCATATAAAGCACATGTTTACAAACAAATGTCTATAGTCTTTTATTTTTCTACCTCCCCTAGCATGGATTTCATATCCATTACATGGTAATACCCGCTTTAAAGATATGACAAGCCCTTTAGCCTACTATATTGTTATTCTTACATCTTGAGAAAATCAAATTTGTGGAAATTGTAAGTGGTAGTTTGATATGCAGGCATATTCTTAAAACCTTTGTGTTGAATTTTTAGAAATTGTTTAACTTAAATGTCCAATTTGGTAATAGAGCGAATCTTTGTTTTTCAGTTATATTGTTCACAGTTACATGTATAGATATGCACAAATCTTTTCGTAACACTGTGTTTTTGGTTTCAGCGACGTCTAAATAACATTTACACTGAAATTTTGGTATCACTGTTTTTAGTGAAGTGCAATTTTTCTACCGACAATGTGTGAAAGTGATAGAGAAACTAAGAATGGCAGTTTGTAAGATGAAAAACCTGTTTAATATAAATCTTGTAATAATTGAAAGTGCCTTGCCAGTTTATTAGCTATATGAATTAATAAAACAAGTTAATGAATTTTTTTATTAAATTCATAGGTAATCTGTCCTAAACATATTACCATGTGGCATTGCAATAAATCACTAAAGTACAAAATTTTCTTTAAAGTGCTTTTTGTTTTATGTACCTCATGCTTGTAGAGGTATAGAACGTAATAAATCAAATTCCAAATACAAAACATACTCTTAAGAAAATGATCAATCTGTACATTGTGAACACTGAACTAAAACCGTGGGATTAGATATTCTTGCAAATAAGCGCCATGAAGGTTTTAAAAAAAAATGCCTTGTTAAGCTTTTTTTTTTAAATTATAGAATACCTCCAATGAACCTCAAAAGGTTCATACAGTTAAATGGTTAATCACATGTATAACTTGAATTTTGAAATGACATATAAATCCCATTTCTTTGGACTGAATTTTGTTTAATTTGAAAGAGTTTCAGACCATTAAGACTACACAAATGCTCAATAAAGGAACAAATGTAGAGATATTAAAACTCAACTTTCTTGGCTGCAATGATTTAAGATGTATTTTTTGGTGACTGAGTTAGTTGGTGACTGAGTTAATCTTCTTACTAAATAATTTTTGTAGCTCTCATTGTTTTGTTATTCTTCCTGATATTGTAAATAGAGAATGAGATTTCTGGTTCATCATACAGTGAGCCACATGTTGAAGATTTGAACAATTTTAATATTCTGTAACCTTTCTTGGACTTACAAAAAGATATAGTTAATGTATTTCTCTAAATTACACCAACCAGCATAATTTCTGCAGCAAAGTATCTGATAAGTGATTATGATAAGGTCTTCTGATTTCAGAAATGCCACTGGTTTGCCTGTATCACATCTAGTTTTCACGCTAATCATGATCTACTCTCTTAAAATGTGTCACTGTGGCTCCATGCTTCTTTGCAGCAACAGTGAATCGGCTTCATTCATGATTGAAAATAGGGGTTAAAAATGTTACAAAAAGCTGCCTTAGTTGACCCACAAAAGTTACTTTACCTCCACTACACATCAAACTGGAAATCATGAAGTAGCATATTAAGGTCTTGGACAGAAGCTGCCCATGTTTTCAGTACGTTTCCACATTTATCTGATGCAAAATTCAAGGAAGCTATTTTTGATAGGCCACAAATTAGAAAACTACTGAGAGACCCAAACTTTGAACAGACGAAGAATGCCGTGGAACTTCCTGCTTGGATTTGAATGTCATGAAGTTCCTAGGAAATGTGAGGAGTGAACAGTACAAAAGAACAATGAAAACATTGGTTCCCTGAAGGCTTTGCAACTGTTAGTGAAGAGATGGGAGAGGGGTTTCACCAAGACATCAAGGAGGTAGAAAAAGATACCAGAGGAGATGGGATGGTGAGTTACTGTTTGTGTTAGAAAAGAGATGGCAAACATGCAGCAGCCAGATGCTGGGCAAACAAGCGGTCATTCAAAGGGAACATCTAGCACTGTTCACACTAAAGGGGACTACAATAGTTTCCTGTAATATCTTCTGATGTTGTTTCATGTATACGTTGCCTTGTTTGTGAATTAATTGCTACAGCACAGAAATCAGGAACTTGTGTGTGTGTTTTTTAATTTTTTTGTAATTTTACGTCCTCCAACGTTATGTCATATCAGACGGTGAATGAGATGGGTGAAATGATGCTCAAATGTGTCCAGGTTCCAAGGAGCTTAGAGCTACCCAGCATTCGTCTTTAAGGATAAGGGGAAACCCCAGAAAAAACCTTATCCAGGTAGCTCACCCTGACCGAGATTCGAACTTGGGACCTCTTGAATGTGAGGCAGACACGCTACCATCTACATTACAGAGGTGGGCAAAACTTGTTTGTTTCAGCAATACATGAACCTAGAGATTGTGGTTCGACCCTAGGTAATGACATTTATGGAGATGAAACTTGTGTTCTTTGGCCCCCTTTCACAAAAAATAGGAAATATACATGTCATGGACTATTTACAAAATATCACTATTTTACCTATGATATTTCCAAACTCACCTTAATTTGTTCATATTTTTTTTTCCTATATCTCTTATTTTGGAGTACCTATTGCAAGAAAACCTGATATGATCCATAAAAACGAATAATGGATTCGTATTCAGCGACCCAAAACTAAGATCAAATGTCACATCCCTTGCTGCAAGAAGAAGGTTTCAAAATGCTGGCTAGTGTTACTAATTACCATGAATTGCATAACAAATTAAGCTTTACAGGAATAGTTTGTATAACAATAAATGATAGATTATAGGAAGTTATGTTAATGTAATACATGTTTTTTTACTTTTCTCTTGTGTGTACTAAGTAGGAGAAGTATATCATTCCACCTAAAAGTTCAGTACAATGATTTCACTTTAAACATAATTTTTGAGTTTTTCTGAATTCAAAAAAAGCACTTTTGCCTGATGTACAGGGTGGAGAAATTATGGCATTCCTCTCTAAGGTTTGATATCAAAATTCATACTTTTGTTTGTTGGGAACCATAACCTATTTTTAACCTTGTTTATGCAATAGTAAGTTGCCACAAACAGTATATCTCAGATGCGAGAGCCCCTAGTGGTTTATCGGGGAAATATGAGTCAATTGGAGAATTTAATGTCATGACGGCAAATTGGCCATGAAAGCTCAATGGCTTTAGAGCGACTGGACGGAAACCAGTAGATCAGTGGTTCAAATCCTGGCCATGGCATTGAATTTTTCATGTTGACTATCAATCCAATACCTTAGCCTGTATACGGCTAGTGTGAATTTCTTTACATCTTCATCATGATTAACATAAAGTAGATAAGGGCTAAGCATTTGTAAGAATAGTTTGTATAAAAGTAAAGCAAGTCATATGAGTGTAAAAAATCAGGTTTTTTTTTTTTATTTTTAATGTAATATTTCTTTGATAGTTACTCATTTGAGTTTTCATTTTTTTTCTCCTGCCACTATACATACCATCACAATCTTGGCAATCTATCAATAAAATTCCTAATTTTTTAAATTAATTTTTCTACCACATTATTCAATAGTATGCATAGTAAATGTTTTACATTGAAAATATTTGGAAGTGCAAATTGAATATCATACTTTTTAAATACTTAAACTGTTTGAATAGAGGAAATATAGAATCAACCTAAGTTCAGTGCCAATGCCAAGATTTTAACCATGGATCTTTCGGTCCCTATCTGGTTGTTCTTTCTACTGAAATACCATGGAAACATGCATACACAATATTAAATTCTCCAACTGTCTCACATTTTTTTGGTAAAACACAAGATCTCAAATTCTTTTAAGATAATGTACCCTAATGATAAGATTTATTGAGTACTAAAACAAATACATCTTGGACTACCCCAGAGCTAGACGCTGGCCCCTTTGCTAACAGGGCACCACTTCAATATTATTAAATACCTTAGATGTCAAAACACTTTTTTAAACCAATTCTCGAACTGTAAAAACACTTAAGCAATGTGTTTGCCCCTTTTAATGGTCATTGCTTTTCATTTACTTTTCTATCTTGTGCTACTTTTTCGTATTGGCCAAATTTTATTATTATTTTGGCCCAAATGACCTTGTTGTCGACGAGCCCTATAACACCACACACTCACTCACTCACTATTATTATTTTACTGTCGGTATTCACTTAAGCCTTAGAAAGGAACATTTTACCCCTTTATGAGTAAAATCCATTTGAGAGACAGACACATTTTTTATACCTATTTAAGGAACATCCGTCTATGAGATGGTTATATTGTTGTAGACCAGGATTGTAAGGGGGTGAAAGACTTACAAACCTAATCTACAACTGGGGGGTGTAGCTACTGAAAGGGTAGAGCGAAAGAAACATCTAAGTCAAACTGAACTGAATAACTGTATTTCAAAGAAGCCTAGTACTTCTACAAGGCACTCCCTGGATCTGGAAGAGATCAGGAGCGCTTTGGTAACATTTAAATACATAACATAATGCAACTTTACCTTTGGCGATGTGTTGTTTGTATGGCTTGGCTGTCCAAAGGTGTACGATCTGGTACGCCCTGCTGGCTATCTTCTCGTGGTAGCACTTTGAAATAAACTCTTGTTGATTCTTACAGAGACCGGCAGCAAGTCCCCTCGCAAATCTCTGTCAAGTCTCTCCCCCGAGGGCTAACTCAACCAAGCTTAAGTAGGGGTCCTACCAAAAAGTCAATTCAGCGATACCCACGCTAATTTGCACCATATTGTTTATATCACTGAGAACATGTTTAAACCTGTTACTGACCAACTAAGCATTTTACTTTAGTTTCTTTATCTCTATATCTGTGGATCCCAATGTTCAAATCACCATGGGAACTTCAAACTTGGTTGACCCTAATTTATTGCTATGTTCATATCCGCTGAAGTATAATC
Organism: Mantis religiosa; assembly: GCA_030765055.1. NCBI lineage: Eukaryota > Metazoa > Arthropoda > Insecta > Mantodea > Mantidae > Mantis > Mantis religiosa. The sequence continues at coordinate 44,003,158 of CM060956.1, read as the reverse complement.
TGGATGATTAGTTGGTAAGGCACTAGCTTAGCGATCTCAAGCTTGCTGGTTCAAACTGATCCAGACCAATGGTTTTTAAGTGTTCTTTAAAAGTCACAACGCCATATAAGTAGATTGTTGGCATGGAAAAGAATTCCTAATGCACAGAGTTTCAAATAAATCTATCCATTCTTTGCTTAAACGCATTAGATAATAAGTTGTTTGCTTTAACAAGATTACACTTTTTGTCTAGTAAAAGTTTGTCTATCTCTTACAGTTTACCAGAATAAAGGGGACTTCAGAAGCTACTCCCAGAAAATTCAAAATGTTTCATTTGGCATGGAAATATCTTAAATGTATTATATTTTAATTAACAGGTTTTATAATCACTTTTGGAAAAATCAAACGTTTGAAAATTGTTGCTATATTCATGAAGGTTAGGTGAGTTGTTTGGAAAGCAAGTTAATATGTTTTGTCATTTGTTTCTGAGCTATGTTTCAATTCTTAAATCGCTCATCAGGAAGCTCTTAAATAATTGAATAATTTGTATTGAAAGTTAAGGGGGGAAAACTGTTAATAAAAGTGGTTTGAATCCTTTTTTATCTCTTTTTATTTACGTAGTGCAAGTGATATTACTGTCTTGGGTATTTAATTTTATAACATATGTGATAGTATGTCCACTTGACGTTCAGAAGGTCCTGAGTTCGACTTTCAGAAAAGGAGAGTTATTTGGTAAAGGTTTTTTCTTTGGAGGGTGGCGTTTACCCTATTCTGGTTAACTCTAAGCTCTATGGACCCTGGATTCATTTGAGTGTCATTTCATCCATTTCATTGCACGTGCAATGTGATTTAACGTTGCAGCACGTAAATTTAAAAATACAAAACAACACCACATAGGAATGCCCTGCATTTCTTTCTTTCTTTGTGTTTTCTTTTTTATGTTTTTGAGATTGTTTCACCTTTCTTCCCTTTAATTTGTATGCTGAGGTTTCTCTCCTTATTGTATGAAATGCTATTTCAAAATTGGCCAAACACTATAAATGATTTCCCTATTCTTTTTCTATTTGCCGTTTGTCCATAATATGAATGCTTTTGCAGTTCCTTGGTTTGATTGTTCGAACTTGCAGTATAAACTTAGGTTTCTCATTCCCGTAGATTAGCTCAATTAACAACCTGGGCTTACATCAAAGCTTTGTTCCTATCGATATTTACGATAGTTGCACTGTTTATATAAATATAGTTTGTGGTTCGTACCCTTGTGTGGTAAAGAATCATTAATACACTTTCTGATAACACTGGACAACAATGAAAATGTTTCGGGCTTAAAACTAGTGAATTTACATGTATTTACATCTGTTGAATTAAAAAATCACCATAAAAATGATAGATTAGCTCTTGTTTTGAAGATAAAGTGACATTTCCTTTTTTAGAATGAAGATTTTAAATTTGGGGGACTTTTTCTGGGAGTTGGCACACTGTCAAATAACAAAACACAATCAGAGAGAAATTTTGGAAATTAAGTGATACAAAATTTAAGGAAGACATTTTTGTTGGACCACAAATAAGAGAACTTGTAAAGGATCCTGCATTTGACCAAATTTTGGACGGGAAAGAAAAGGAAGCTTGGGAAGCCTTCAGAGGTGTTGTTCATGGATTTTTAGGCAACAAAACAGATGACAACTACAAGCATTTGATGACAGTGCTGCTGCAAAAATACCGTAACCTTGGATGCAACATGTCCTTTAAGATACATTTTCTCCACTCACACCCTCCTTGTTGTGGAGCTGTTAGTGATGAACATGTGGAGAGATTCCATCAGGACATTTCTGTTATGGAACAAAGATATCAGGGCCGTTGGAATGAAGTAATGCTTGTGGATTACTGTTGGTCTTTGTATAGGGATTCTGCAGAACTCCATCACAAGAGGCAAGCTACAAGATGACAGAGTCAATAGGCCACCACATGATTCTCTTCACATATGACTATCTGCGAAGTATTTTTGCAGCAACTTAGCATGTAATTACCAGTTAAAAAAATCAAATGCACTTTCATTGTTGTTAGCATGTATGTAATTAAAATGTATCCGTTTCTCTCAAACCGTTAATATGTAATACTTCCACCTTGTGTATATCATAGAAACTAGAGCTAATAAAAATTTTTCATTGTAGGAATTGCCTCATGAAATGCTCGAAACATTAAAAAATGATTGTTTTGTTGCCCAGTGTAATTTACGTGTCCATTAAGGTCAATCGATGAAGAATTTGAAGAAGAAACATTTATTAGGAGTTTCCCAAAATGTAACATTTGACACAAGTTTTAAACAAGTTGCTTTTTGCTTTTTCGAAAGGGAAGAAGCGGTAGCAACTAGAATTTCGAAACAACCGCATTTTACTCCTTGTGTTACGTTGATACTTCCATCCAAACCTACTGTAGTTTACTGTCTGCATGCCATGATTTTGCTACAAAAGAAAACCTCATTAAACACGTTGGCTGGACTACAAGACTTCCAACTGATAATCTACTCCAGAAACAATTTTTAAGATAAGGCTATTGATATTAGTACTATCGTTCTTAAAACCCAACTTACGGTAAACGTAGGACCTGCCCACGATATACGGGTAACTACGGCGCACAATAACATAAATGCGCTGATTCTTTGTTATTTTCAGGATGTACATATGTTAATAATTCAAAACTTTTGAGTTAGGTGAAATAGTAAATAATGTGAAGAACTGAAGAAATGAGTACCATCTGTTTGTTCGCCTCTTTTCTACATACTGACGACGACGATGATGAGCAGTTTTTTTTTTTTTTTTTTTTTTTTTTTTTTTTTTTTTTTTTTTTTTTTGTAATTTTACGTGTTCCAACATTAAGTCATATCGGACGGTTAATGAAATGGTGCTCAAATGAGTCCAGGGTCCATGGAGCTTACAGCTACCCGACATTCGTTTTTAAGGATAAGAGAAAAACCTTATCCACGTAACTCACCCTGACCGAGAATCGAACTCGGAACCTCTTGAACGTGAAGCAGACACTCTACCATCCACGCTACTCAGGCGGGCGATGAGCAGTTTGATGCTCTCACGGATAGAATATGCTTTATTTACAGTTAGTCTGGTTCTAAGGATGAATTTAGTGTGGTGTTTATTTCACTTATCGTGTAAAGCATGTCCGAAAAATAAAATAGACTCTCAAAATTATAATTAAATTTTTTGTATCCTTTAAATTTACCATTTGTACCAAAGTCGTTCAGAATGAAGGGGACCTCGGAAGGTACTCACTTTCTGCGAATATGTGCTTAAATATGTAGTACTTTATTCAAAGTTTATGACCGAACCGTTTCCCAAGTAACGGGTACTTAATGAGGGAGCTTTTCTTGCAAATGTTTGTGTTACTTGTAAGCAATTGAACTTCAAAGCTAAGTTTGGTATTTTACAGACTTCTCGTCTTTAAGTCATGTCGTTTAAACACGTAGTCATGTTTCCAAAACGTTTATTTATTATTGTTATTGTTCTTGTTCAGGGAATCTCTAAATATCTATTTCCAGTATAATTTGAATATCCATTTTTAAAGCATTGTACATGCACTGCCTTCTATACCTGTTTGTGGAAAAGAAGCTAGAGCTGTGGAAGTTTGAATACTCACTAATAAATGATAGGGCAGTAGAGAAGGCCATGTCAATTGTAACTCGTCAGATTTTCTCGTAGTCATGGAGGAGCATCAGTTTGTGTTCTTAAACATGAAAATTTCCAAATTAAGTTTTTGTTAAGGCGTCTATTTAATTCAAATGCAGATTTATAAGCGTATATCCCGAGCTTGAGCAGCAGTTCTACTAAATGAGAATGCTTTTATAGGATTTTTCTTAAACATTTTGTAATCTAGACTTCGAATTTGATGGCACGCTAGAAGTGATGAGAACTGATGAACTACCGATCTCAAAACATGTATGGATCCTTGTGTCTCACATGTTGACGTGCACGAAAATTGCCGTTAGAATAGTTGCATACGCCACCACACGCTATCACTGTGCCACCCGGAGCTAAAACGGTGCAGTTTATCTCCGAGTGAAGGAACACAATATCAGTTTCGTGTCTGACAAGCTGTGTTACTGTTGGCCTCTTTCTGAAACGGACAACTTGTCCAGCTTCCAGATGAAATTTTCTCCTGCGAACATCGCTTTGAATGCCTTCTTGTGGCAGCCATAATCGGTACTGGTGCCCGTCATCATATTGGTTTGAAGAGTAGTTTCGAGAACTTCCAGGAAAACCTCGACCTACTGGAGCATGCAACGAGGGCAAAGTTGAAGGATTTGTACCTCAACCGAGCAGGAAAGACGAGGTCGGTAAACCTTCCTATCGTATCTTACGGACGTTTTCAGTCATACAGAAGTCGCGCAGATGTTTAAGGCCGATGTCATCTTGCTGCTGCTTCTTTTTGGAGTGAAGATCTCCTTGGATAACGATGAAGAGAATAATGGAACATCTGGTGAGACATTTGAACTTGATTGCCACTAACCGCATGCTAAGACTCTGAACCCAAGTTGTGTCTTGGATAACTCTGCGGATACCACCAAAGGTAGCAGTCACACCAAAGCCTCCAAACGAATCCGCTCCCTTTGCAGATAGGATACAACTCTTGCTGGAGGTGACGAATGACAACACAATATACTTCCACCCTAAACTGGGAGAGAATGGACTGATCCCATCGTCATGTTTGGAATCGCCCCATCTGAACTAAACACATTTGTCATTGTGTGATTAGTGAATGTCTAAGAAAAGCCTGATAATTGCCCTATGTGATGAAAGAGCTGAAAATACCCACAATACTGTATGACTACTTGGGCTTTTGGGAACACATCAAACTGCCTTTTTAAACTAAATAAAATGTAAATTACAGAGAAAAGAATCATATAAAGCACATGTTTACAAACAAATGTCTATAGCCTTTTATTTTCCTATCTCCCCTTGCACGGATTTCATATCCATTACATGGTAATACCCGCTTTAAAGATATGACAATCCCTTTAGCCTACTATATTGTTATTCTTACATCTTGAGAAAATCAAATTTGTGGAAATTGTAAGTGGTAGTTTGGTATGCAGGCATATTCTTAAAACCTTTGTGTTGAATTCTTAGAAATTGTTTAACTTAAATGTCCAATTTTGTAATACAGCGAACCTTTGTTTTTCATATCTCGAAATTTAACTGTATTGGAACACCACAGTGAAGCGAAATAATTATTAATTTATAGATGAGTCGTATTTATTACACATCTGCTTCACTTACGTACCTATTTTGAGGTTTTGTTTTTCAGTTATGTTGTTCACAGTTACACGTACACACATGCGCAAATCTTTTTTGTAAAACTGTGTTTTTGGTTTCAGCGACCTCTAAACGAGGTTTACACTGAAATTTGTGTATCAGTATTTTGAGTGAAATGCAATGCTTCTACCTACAATGTGTGCAAGTGATAGAGAAACTAATAATGGTAGTTTGTAAGATGAAAAACCTATTTAATATACAACTTGTAATAATTGAAAGTGCCTTGCTGGTTTGCTAGCGATATGAATTAATAAAACAAATTAATGATTTGTTTATTAAATTCATAGGTAATCTGTCCTAAACATATTACCATGTGGCATTGCAATGAATCACTGAAGTACACAATTTTCTTTAAAATACTTTTTACTTTATGTACCACATTACAGAACGTAATGCATCAAATTCCAAATACAAAACATACTTTTTGGAAAATGTTCAATCTGTACATTGTGAACACTGAACTAAAACCGTGGAATTAAATAATCTTGCAAGGAAGAGACATGAATGTTTAAACATTTTTGGTCTGAGAATCACAACATAAAACAAGAAATATAACTGATGAAACAGGCAAAGAAACCTCTGGAACTACAGATTTGGGAAAACATATTTATTACGAAGAAACAGGACCTCTTGATGAATTTTGAAATTCCCGCCATAGATGACGTCATCAAACATACCAGAACATTAGATGGCAGCACGACACCAAGCCAGATGCAGACACCAGATGCATCATCAGTCAACCACAGAACTGACGATAGGGAAAAAGTTCCCAGAAACTAGTCTTCATCAAAAAACTTGTAAGTGGAGAAAAGTATATACAAGGTTGACTCATTTGCCTAGTTTTAGTAACAATGGCACTCCACTTTCTGAAATATTTCTTTTTATTCTATATAAGATTCCTTTTTGTTGTTCTACCCTAGAAATTATTAAGTTGTGTGTTCTCATGAGGTCTTCCATACTTTCCAATCTTCCTTTCATTTTTTTCCATCTTCGTTTTTATCTTCTCCAACACTTTGGTTTTAATCTCTAACTCTGTGTTAGCCCATTTCCACCATTCTTGATTAAATCACATTGCTAAGCCGTTATTTCCTGTAACTTCTTCTGACCTCTTCTTAGTTGCCATGTCAGTTTCTTTTTCCTCACTTCTTTGTGAATCATTCTACCACACTTCCATTCTGCTCCATTGCCAGTTTAGTACTCAATGTACTCTAATGCTAACTTAATGTTTTAAGTCCCAGGCTTCAATTAAATTAAATTCAATTTTATTCTTCCGATTTAACATATACACGTTGTGGATTCGTCAGTATAACCAACTATTAGGTTAATTAATCTTACAAATATTTCAACAACTATTACACCTCACTTTTTATGAGAAACCGCATGAGGATTATGAATATATAATGCACTAAGGGTAATTATTTTATATGCTTAAGTCCATTTTATTAAGCAAGTATGTGATTTTACTTATTAAGTAAGATTATGGCTGCAAATCCATTACAAGCTAACTGAAACTTGGTCGACCTGTTATACTTGCTGTATTCTATTGTTCATAATTTGGTAGGCTCAGTTGGTAAGACACAGTCTTCTGATCAAGAGTTTGCAGGTTCAAATCAGATATAGAACAATTGTTCTTAATTGTACTCAGAAGATGTGACAGCCCTATGTTAAGTAAATTTACTGGCATATAAAAGAACTCCTAATGGACAACATTTCACAGAAAGCAATGAATTTTATTTCCTTATTGGATGGAATAGTATTGTCTTGTGTGTTTAATATGTTCATAACAGTATCATTATATTGGTGTGAAATTACAGCAAGTTATATCACACACATATCAAACCAAGGTTTAAAAATTACTGCATGAGGTAGGAATAACACATCCACAATGAAAGTAACATCACTTATAGCAATAATCCTCATTTTGGTAAAATTTCTATTTGTGTTAGTTTGTTTTCATTTTTTATAATTTGCCAGTCCTTTCTTTTCCCTTACTTTGTATGCTAAGCTTCTCTCTTTGATGTATCAAATGCATTTTCAAAATCATCGGAACACTATAAATTCTCTATTCTTATTCTATTTGTAGTTCATGTATAATGTGAATGCATTTGTTATAGTTTCTTCTGTCATTTTTTGGTTTGTTAGTTTGTTTGTTCCAACTTACAATACAAGTTTGGGTTTCTGATTCATGGAGATTGTCTTTTTAAAGGTTTATATAAATTAACAACTAGTAGATACATGCAGTCTTCATTTGTTAATGATCCTTACATTTTTTCTACTGTTTATATAAGCTTTAGATTTTGATTCATCCTATTTTATTTTGCTGAATAAATTATCAATAATGCACTTCCTTAGCAGTTACATTTTTATGAATGGGAATTAAAGAAGAATTGCATGTGACATTTATTGGGAGTAACACAAAATGTAGCATTTAAACAGTAACATTTCCTCAAACTTTTAAACAATTACTCTTAGCTTATTCGAAAAGGAAGAAGAGGCAGCAGCAATTAGGTTGGTATCCATCCAAACATGCCATATTTTACCATCTGTATGCCATGATTTTACTATAAAGGAAAACTTCATTAAACATGGCTGGGGTATAGGACTTTTAATTGTTAGCCTATTCCAGAAACAATTCTTATGTCAGGGACATTAATATTTCTGCTATTGTTCCACCTTTAAAATCTTACTTGATGTAAACCGTGAACCTGCCCATCAAGCCAAAGCACACCATAATAATACTTCTGCTTAATAAACTTGAAAGAACCTTAGAGACAGTGTAGCGCAACTTAGCCCAAAAGTGAATCGAGAAAATATTGACACACTGCTTCACTAACACTTTTTTCTTTCTGCTATTGTTCCACCTTTAAAATCTTACTTAATGTAAACCGTGGACCTGCCCATCAAGCCAAAGCACACCACAATAATACTTCTGCTTAATAAACTTGAAAGAACCTTAGAGACAGTGTAGCGCAACTTAGCCTAAAAGTGAATCCAGAAAATATTGACACACTGCTTCACTAACACTTTTTTCACAGGACATGTTTCAAGAGCTTTTGCTCTTATCAGCTGGAACTCGGCTAGTGCAAATTGTAGTGGTTTCCTCTTTCTCTGTATCGTCAGTAGATGGCATGATGTACTTGTCAAACATGTCCGGTGGTGGAGTTTCAAAATTCGTGACTCTATGACGATTTTTGTTAATGAATATTTTTTCCCATACGGAAAGGTCTATGGGGTGATTAACATATTTTATTAAAGATGTTTCCAAGTTGAAGCCATGTCTAGTATTCAAAAACTAGACCTTTCCACATCTTGGAAATTAATTTAAAGAAACCTTGTATGCTGTAATGAGAATTACATTTTTAATGTAATAAAATGTTTACCTAATTGTTACAGTTTACCTGTTATGCAAAAGTCTTTCAGGATGAAGGAGACATTGCATGCTATTCACAGAAAACTCTCTGTGTGTATAAGTGCATTGTTTTAAACATGTAGTACTTCATTCCAATGTTTAAACCAAGTACTCTATGAGAAAATCATAATTTTCTATATCATTTTTTTTCCCCCATTCTTGTAAATCATTAAACTACAGTACCAAGTTTAGTGTTTCACCGACTCCTTGTATATATGAGTTATATTGTTTAAACATGCAGCTAGCTCTCTTTCTAAAATTAGAATTATATTATGATAATGGTGAGAATGATAATAATAATATGTTATTGTTACTCTTACTATTATTGTTATTGTTTTTTTAGGACTCTAAACATTTATCTGTCTTTAGTGAAAGTTGGGTATCGACCTTTTAGGTGGAATGTTGTAACTTTCTGCCTACTAGAAGTAGCTTTGTGGTAACGAAATTATGAGCTGTGGAAGAATAGTTCACGTTCTTACTAATAAATGATAGAGTATAGGGATGCTTAGCCAATTGTAACTAATCAGATATTTTCTTGTAATGATGCAAGAGTATCATTTTTGTAAACTAATGCCCGTATCTTGGACAGTATTTCTGATTATATACTACATAAATTATGAAAGAATGTGTATATTTTTTAAGCAAAGATTTTGTAATCTTGATTCTGGGAGTTTGATGGCATGTTAGATGAGGTGAACTGGTGAATTACTGATATCTAAACATTATAGATAGTTGCCTCTCGGATGGTGACTGAAGGGAAATTATCATCAAAGTTGCTGCATCCGCTACCATAACCACCATTTCTACCACTCACCACTAAGTATGTGTAGTTCTCTCTGAGAGAAGTAGCACTATGCCCATTGTCTGCCAAGCTATGTTACAATTGGCCTCTTTCAAAAACAGACAGCAGTTTACAAAAAAAATGCTTATGGCATTTTATTCCTCTACCACCTTAAAAAGAACAAAAGGAAAGACCATGTATATCAAGATCTCATGATAACACACAATTCCTTTAGGATACTGTAATTTTATCGCACAGTTTCGAAAAAATCAAATTTCTCAGGAATTCAAAGAATAAAAATTGAAAGAATTGTAGAAACAGTGAAGCACAAGTTAAAATAAAAATTAACCGAGAAGATATTGACACATTGCTTCACTAACACTGTTTTTCACAGGACATGTTTCAAGAGCTGTTGCTCCCATCTTCAGCTGAGTCTCAACTAGTGCAGGTTGTAATAGTTTCCTCTTTCGCCATATCATTGATAGATGGCCTGATGTATTTTTCAAAGGTGTCTGGTGGTGGAGTTTTGAAGTTCATAATTCTATGACAGTTTTTGTTAATGAAGATTTTTCCCATACGGAAATATCTATGGGATGATTAACTTATTTTATTAAAGTTGTCTCAAAATAAATGTCATGTCTGGTATTAAAAAAATGAAAAAGCTAGTGCCGAGTTTTCTGTTTCATCGTTTTTAATGTTTCTTATATGTTCTTTCGTTCTGATGTCTATATTTCTTTTTGTTTTTCCTATATAAATTTTAGGGCAAGTTTCACATTGGGGCCTTTTAACAAGCTGATATTGAATCTATTTTGAGGAGCCAGAACTATGTTGTGTGTTGAAAATGTTTTATAGTTTGTGATCCGCACCCTTTTATTTGGTGATAAACTGTCAGTAATACTTTACCATTTACGTTTATATGAAAGGCAATCGAAAAAGAATTGGATTATATCTTTTATTAGGAGTTTTACAAAATGTAATCTTTGAGCATAACTTTTATACGTTACCTTTAGCCTTTTTTTTTTTTTTTTTCGAAAAAGAAAAGGCTGTCGCAGCTAAAATATCTCAAAACTACCGGATTTTCACCTTAGAGTGGTACGCTCATCCAAACATGCGGTAGTTTACCGTCTGCATGCCATGATTTTGCTATAAAAGAAAACGACATTAAACACGGTGGCTGGATTACCAAGACTTGGAACTGATAATCCATTCCAAAAGCAATTTTAAGATACTGCCATTAATATCATTGCTATCGTTCCACACTTAAAACGAAACTTGATGTAAATATAGGAGCTGACCACGATATACGGGTAACCATAGTGCGCCGTAACATAATGTGCTGATTCTTTGTGTGTTTTCACTTTCAGAATGTGCGTATGTTAATCATACTTCAAAACTTTTGACTAATCTGAAATAGTAAATAATGTGAATAAATAGAGAAATGAGTAGCATCCGTTTGTGTAGTTTCTTCACATCTTTTCTGAATGCAAACAATGATGAGCAGTTTAGTTATCTCGGCGATAGAATATGCTTTATTTACATTTAGTCTGGTTTTTAGGATGAATTGACTGGGGCTTTTATTTCACTTATTTTCCTATGGGAGATCTAAAACTTGTCCGAAAGATAAAAAATAATAATAATATCTCTAAAATGATTAAAAACAAAAGCTTGTGAGCTTTAACGAGAAATACATTTTTGGCATAGTAAAATGTCGTTTCCTAGTTTTACCAGTTGTGCAGAAGTCATTCAGAATGAAGGGAACCCTGGAAGGCGAATATATATGTATGTATATATATAGTATTTTATTCGAAAGTTTAAGCCGAGTTGTTTTTGAGAAAACAAATTATATTTTCGCATATCGGGGTCAGTATGGAGGGGATTTTACTTTCTTGTAAGCAATTGACCTTCAGTACCTAGTTTGGTATTTTACAAGTCTTCTCGTCTTTGACTTACGCCTTTTAACACGTAGTCTTGTTTCTAAAGCGCTTATTTTTTATTATTATTCAGGGAATCTCTAATCATTTCCAGTAATATCTGGATATCGAATTTTTTTGGTGAAATGTTTTACCTTTGCCTACTATGTTTGTGATAGAGAAGCTAAATGAGCAGTGGAGGAATAGCTGGAATACTCACTAATAAATGATAGGGCAGTAGAGAAGGCCATGTCAATTGTAACTCGTCAGATTTTCTCGTAGTCATGGAAGAGCATCAGTTTGTGTTCTTAAACATGAAAATTGCCAAATTAAGTTTGTGTTAAGGCGTTTATTTAATTTGAATGCAGATTTATAAACGTATGTCCCGATCTTCAGCAGCAGTTCTAATTATATACTTACGTCAATGATGAAGGCTTTTATCGACTTTTCTTAAATACTCTGTAATCTGGACTCATTGAATTTGATGACACGTTAGAAGTGATGAGAATTGGTGAACTACCGATCTCAAAACATGTATAGATAGAATTGCCAACAAAATAGCTGCATCCTCCACCATACGCTACCACTCTGCCACCCGCAGCTAAAAAGCTGCAGTTTATCTCCGAGTGAAGGAGCACAATATCCGCTTCGTGTCTACAAAGCTGTGTTACCATTGACCTCTTTTTGAAACGGACAAGTTGTCCGGCTCCTAGATGGAATTTTCTCCTGCGAACATCCCTTTGAATGCCTTCTTGTGACAGCCATAATCGGTACTGGTGTCATCATCATATTGGTTTGGAAGAGTAGTTTCGAGAACTGAGGAAAACCTCGACCTATCGGAGCATGCAACGAGGGCAAAGTTGAAAGATTTGTACCTTAACCGAGCAGGAAAGACGAGGTGGTAAACCTTCCTATCGTATCTTACGGACGTTTTCAGTCATACAGAAGTTGTGCAGATGTTTAAGGCCGATGTCATGTTACTGTTGCTCCGTTTCGGCTTGAAGATCTCCGTGAATATCGATGAAGAGAATACTTAATGGAACATCTGGTGAGACATTTGAACTTGATTGCCACTAACCGCATGCTAAGACTCTGAACCCAAGTTGTGTCTCGGATAACTCTGCGGATACCACCAAAGGTAGCAGTCACACCAAAGCCTCCAAACGAATCTGCTGCCTTTGCAGATAGGATACAACTCTTGCTGGAGGTGACGAATGACAACACAATATACTTCCATCCTAAACTGGGAGAGAATAGACTGATCCCACCATCACATTTGGAGTCGCTCCATCTGAACTAAACACATTTGTCATTGTGTGATAAGTGAATGTCTAAGAAAAGCCTGACAATTACCCTATGTGATGAAAGAGCTGAAAATACCTACATTACTGCATGACTAATTGGACTTTTGCGAATACATCAAACTGCCTTTTTAAACTAAATAAAATGTAAATTACAGAGAAAAAGAGTCATATAAAGCACATGTTTAGAAACAAATGTCTATAGCTTTTTATTTTCCTACCTCCCCTTACACAGATTTCATAACCATTACATGATAACATTATCTTTAATGATGTTACAAGCCCATTAGCTTACTATGTTGTTATTCCTACATTTTTGAAAAAATCAAATTTTTGTAAATTGTAAATGGTAGTTTGGAATGCAGGCATATTCTTAAAATTGTTGTGTTGAATCCTTAGAAATTGCTAAACTTCAATGCCTAGTTTTGTATTAGAGCGATATTTTGTTTTTCAGTTATGCTGTTCACACATAAACGAATCTTCTTATAAAACTGGTTTTTGGTTTCAGGGACCTCTAAACACGAATTTATGTAAGTGGTAGAGAAACTAAGAATTGCTGTTTGTAAGATTTAAAACCTGTTTAATATACATCTTGTAATAATTGAAAGTGCCATGTTGGTTTACCAGCTATATGGACTAGTGCAACACAAGTTAATGATTTGTTCATTATGTTCATAGGTAATCAATTTACCTCTCCTAATCATATTACCTTGCAGCATTGAAATGGATCACTGAAGTACATAATTTTCTTTATAATGCATTCTACTTTCTGTACCACATGCTTGTAGATGTACAGTAAAATGGAATTGTTTCATATGTAAGGATGGACTGATGGTCATGATGTGATGCAGTGATGCACCATTTTGATTATCTCGAAGCTGGATTCTGGACCTGACATTCCCAGTTGCAATGGATTCTGGAACTTAAACAGCTGCTCTCGTTTTAACATAAAGATCTATTTTTCAGGATATGGTCGCAGATGAGAAGCGATTATGGATTTGTAGGAAGATTAAATAATTTTTATAACTTTCTTTTCCAAAATTATAATTCAATTTAATTAGACCATTTCAAACAACTCCTTAAAACACTGAACAAATAATTCTGTGAATGTTAATATTACGTATTTTTAAAGCAAATGTATTACTTATACAATGTTTTCTTCACTGCGTCCTTTCTACAGACTTACAAACTAACACATACATCCGATCTCTACGACAGCTGAATGCAGAAGGCGGTTTTAGTCTATTTCAAATCATTGGTCCTGCCTTTGCAAAGGCAACTCAACATTTTCTATTGGTCCACATCACATTCAATTATAGCAATGATCATTTTAGTATTTAATAATATTTTCATAATTTTTCTTTTAAATTACTTTTTTCACCCTATTAAACACTAAAATAATACTTCATTAAAATTTAAATTAATATTGTTATTAAAATCATGATTAAAATTCAGTTCGCTTTTCTTCTATCTAATCACTTTCACACTTTCAGTTGTTATCTTTAACCTTGTTCCCTATCCACTGCAATCACTAATAATTTTAAATAAAATTAAATCTAAAATAACTATTAAATTTTAGATGAGTTGTATTTTTTACACATAACTCTTTCAACAGAACGTAATGCATCAAATTCCAAATACAAAACATACTCTTAGGAAAATGTTCAATCTGTACATTGTGAACTCTGAACTAAAACTATGGAATTTGATAATCTTGCAAAGAAATGACATGAGGAGTTTAAAAAAATGCCTTGCCAAACATTCCACCTTTTGAAATATATCCTTTTGACCTTTTATATATATATTCTGAGAACAATATCAAAAGCTTAATGCAATTAAATGGCCATTAACATGTATGTCTTGAATTTTGAAATGACGTATGAATTCCACTTCTTTGGATTGAATTCTGTGTAATTTGAAAGGGTTTCAAACCATAGGAATAGACAAAAGCTGAATAGAGAAACAATGTAGAGTTATTAAAACTTAACAACATATTTAAAATGTTATTGGCAGCAGTCATTTCAAATGTATTTTTTGTTACTGAGTTAATCTTTTTAGTAAATCACTTTTGTAACACTGTCATTGTTTGGTTATTTCTCGTGGTGATGTGGATATAGCATGAAATTTCTAATGCATCGTATAGTGAGCCACTTGTTAAAGATTTTAAAATTTTAGTACCCTGTAGCCCTTCTTGGACTTAAAACAATACAGTTAATTTATTTCTGTAATTCATTTATTACCATGAGTTTCATAACAAAATAAGCTTTATAGGAGTAGAAATAATTATTTCTTCCACACTAGCTGTGTGTAGTCTAAGGTTTGAATGAGTAGAGCCAGACTGAAAAATTGAATGCCATAGCCGGGATTTGAACCACGGATCTCCTGCTCTCCGTGTGGTTGCTCTAACCAACTGAGCTATTATGGCCAACATGCTGACATGACATTAAATTCTCCAACTGACTCATTTGTTTTCCAGTAGACAATAGGGATTCTCATATGCTGTGAGACACACACCTTTTTGGCGACTTACTATGCTGTAAGTACTTAAGCCCCAGACTTCATAGTTAAACCACTATGTTATTCAGGTAAATTGATAGAAATAATTATTTCTTCCACACTAGCCGTGTGTAGGCTAAGGTTTGAATGAGTAGAGCCAGACTGAAAAATTGGTCTAACCACTAAGCTACAAGGCAATGTGCCAGCATGACATTAAGTTCTCCATCTGATTTGTAGTCTTCCCCAGTAATCATCTAAGAGATGCACACTATGAGAACATATCCTAAATACTACTATTAGGTCAATTTATTGAAATGACTTCTTTCGCACAATGGTTCCATTAAGCAATGTAAATTGGGCAACTACACCATGTTACAATCTACTTTGATACTGGGGCGTAGCTAATAAGATGAAGGAACCGGATGGTAGAGCAAGATGGAGTAGAGACAACACTTAGTTCTATGAGAAGTTATTGGGTTTTAATTATAAATAAAATACAAGATACCCCAACATCTTGAAGAGACATAGGTTAAAGTTCAACAAAGATTATAAAAGATTGTAGGTACAATCTCATGAAGGGCTTACATTAGATGTGTCGTATTGGATGAGGATGCATATGGTTAAGGCCTCCGGTGGCTGGCAGCATGGCAACCCTTATCAAGAGTGACCCCAAGAATGATTCGAAGAAGAACCCAGAATAAGACCCATGGCTGCAGAAATAATCAGTCCTTAAGTACCATTTCTCCCAACATGGTGTACGCTGTCCAAATAATGCAAATGCAGTGCCAAAGGTTTCATAAGCATTACCATAGTTCTTAGAATCAATTTAGCTAACAATGCAATTCAGCATAGACGCCTGAATATGATCAGCATGAGCAGACCAGAGCTGATGTCATAAGAAATCTCGCATTAAGCTGTTTTCATGGGTCAGCATAAATTGGGACTTCCGACACCATAAAAAATGTGCATGCAAGGCAACAGAAAAGAAGCATAAAATAATGAAGTTCTAAAGTTAAGTTTCCAAGCATTCCTCAACCATTCACGTGACAGTTTTTCTATAAATTCCTTTAATTGACCTAACAATGGTTTAAACGATAAAGCTCAGGACTCAAGTTGTGAAATATATGTTGTAAGCCACCGTGATCCAGTGCTTTAAGGAAAGTGCAAGATAGAATTTAATGTGCTGGCATATTGCCATGATAGCTCAGTCATTGGCCCAATCACACTGACCAAACGACCTATTGTTTGAATTCCAGTTTGAATTTTTCATTCAACTACCTTTCTAATACAATAATATTTTCTTAAATTAAGTTTAAATTTGAATCTAAGTAAAATATGAAAATAGATGCAGGTTTAAGAACTCCAAATTCCAAAATTATTTTGGAAAAAAAAGCAACAGTATTGTAATGCAGATCAATGTTAGTTTAATATATTGAATGATTTTAACACAGAATGACTGGCTGTTTGGAAAATTTGCCCTGGGTGCCAGATACATTAGCTTATGTTAAGTATAGATAATCTTAACTGTCAATATCACTAGGTGATTTAAGAATATCTTTGAGAAAGTAGAGAAACTCTGGGTTACCAGCTGCACAGGATTTAGCTCACCATGAGAGTGCAGATTTTAACTCCCAGGTAAATGAGAAGTGAGAAGCTGCAATTCCTGACCTTAAGACAATTTTAAAGCTGAGGCATGTATGAAGCTAGCAACATCAACATTAAGTTGTATAATTGTCTGCCTTGGGTATGAGGTAGGCTGTCAGGTTAGGGGTGCAGGCACTTTGCCAGTTATAATCACAGGATTTATTCATCTTTGAGAGCAGTTACATTAATGTTACAGGAGAATGTTAGAAAATAAGCTTGTAATTTACAGATGTGAACATTTCCAAATGTGGAGCTTTTCATTTAATTTAACTACCTAATAGAAATAAAGATACCAGCATATTTAACCACTAAAGAGTAGCAATGTTTGAATGGAGAGCGTAGGCTTCTACGGCCTGTGTCTTGAGTATCCTCAGACTTGAAATACTGGCAGAAGTACACAACAAGGAGGAAAATGGCCCACAACCAACCAGGAACTAATTGCACAATACCTGAAACCATTCTGCAAATATATTCAATTAACTTATTAAAAGTACTTAATTTTAAATTCAATATATTTATAAATATACTAATTGAATTAGTGATAAGACTACAATGATACTATAAAACAATGCAATGTAAGAATTGGCTAGTAAACCAGAGAAAGGAACTACAAAGATATAGGTTAGAAAAGGCGTATATCTCAAAAATAAATTAGGAAACAAGTATGTTAAGCCTATAAAATTAAAATTGAATCTGTAAATTAAAAATGAAATTATGTATTGTAATGTATGTAATATTACCGTGTAATGAAGCATGCAGTTGATAACAATGAAGAGAAAAAAATACATACATTACATACATATGTATATGAAGTTGGTATGATATCTGAAGCACTCAATATTGCCCGCAAACTATCCTTTACATGGAATATCTGTCATTTATGTTCTAAAAATGGCTAATTTGTTGTATTAAAATACAATCTGTATAAGCCATTTTCTTGACAAAATGAATTTCTTGCATATTCTGGGAGTAGCCTACAAAGTCCCCTTGTGTAACTGGTAAATCTAAAGATATCTTTCACAAAATGTGTAGATCGCCTAGAAGGAAAATTATATATCTATACCAAAATTTATATGGCATTAATACCTCAGATATTTTTATCGAGTTGAATCTTCAAATTCTTAATTTTTTTAAAGAACATGGGCTTCTAAAGCCAACATTACGACTCGCTTTCAAAAACTGTATCCAGTATCTTTATATTTAAGACACTGATGATTATAAAAGAGCAAATAGAAATAGAAATACAAGTTTCACAAATTTTGTTTGTCTAATAAATTGTCACAATATAATTAAACATTTTGATTACAAGATTGTACTTATTTCATTTAACTGAAGGACAAGATCACTCCAGAAATTTCCCCCCCCCCCCCCCAAAAAAAATACGGTTTGCTTGAAATAACTTTATTCCTAAATATTAAAAGCAGAAGCATTATTAACAGTGAAGTATTCTTAATATTCTTCATACTCCTCTTTGTGCTGGACTGCATTTTAATATTAATAGTTATGGAACTTTCGAAGTAAATTTATGTTTATTAGCGAGTGAAAAAATTTAGCCCCCCAAGGCGTTAGCGCTGAGAGCTTAAATTTCAAGGACATAATAAATCTGGCTAGTACCATACGTAATTGTATCCGTTACTTAAGAAAAAATCGACTTGATATATTATAAAAGTATTAAATATTGTTTTACAAAAGATTTAGTCATTTTAGATGTTTCTGTTTTCAGATAGAAAAAAAAAATTGAACATCGGACTCTACGAGGTAATCGATAGTTACAGATAGGTCGTTGACAATTAGAGTAGGCGATCCTGAATATGTTTTTGTCCGGCAAATTTTAACCATTTTTCTGCTTGACCTACTATATTGACTTTGGTAGAGGTAATTCGACTCTTTGCAGAGATTCTAGTCTAACAGTAAAACGCCTACTTTTCAGTAGTAAAATTATTGTGTAATGTTTTTTCTTATGGTGTGAAACAGGAACTTTTGGTCCTTGGATCAATTATTCAGTTAATTATGTAATATGTTTAATAATTATCTATACACATTTGAGAACTGTAAACGGGTTATTTGGCTATGTTTGTGAAAGTTAAATTGTATATTTTGATGTAAAATACTGGAACGGGAACCTGGGCAGATATACGTGAGAAACACGGTGAGAGTCTAGAAATAGAGTGGAATGCTAGCTATTTGCGGTACCGTTACACAGGTTAATATTCTGTTAGTTTTGCCTTGTGACGTCGTGCTGAGTATATAAGAGGGTGGAAACCCCCATTCGCCCCCATTGCAGTCAAGTATATTGTATGCATTCGTCTGGTGTGTCCGACGGCTTATTCTTTCACGGCGTGCCGCGTCAATTTCCAATAGCAGTTTGTAAAATGTCACCGCCGATCAAACTGTAGTTAATTGAAGGTGCCCGAGAGTTCCACACAAGTGTAAGAACAATTAAAGCAGTTCAGAGATTGTCGGATGTTTGTTGTTGTCTCAACCGTAACACCCTGAGAACCCAAGATAGTACATGCAGGAGACCGCAGCTGGAGGCAAGGGCGACGACGTGGAGACCGAGGAAGGAGTCCCGACGCCGAACTCTGGTACGTGCAGCCGTGAGTCGGAGAGAAAGTACTGCCGCAGGTGACTGATAAAAATACATATTCTTACAAACCTTCTTACGCAATCATTAAATACCCCCAACTCATATCGCAAATACTACAGTAGTTTCAAATTAGAGTTAGGTAAATAATTGGTAAACTTAAAAGTATTACTCTAATCCACTTCATATTGTTTTAAAATGTAGCTTTGAATTAGAGGTTCCCAGCAGCGACAATTGTGTATACATATCGTAAAATTGCTTCTATGCCGAGTGTCCTGGTTTACTACCCCACCGAATGCCACATTTTGAACATGTGTCGCCTTTATGATACTTTCGTTTTACTTCAACTACTTTCCTAAAACTTCTGTATTCTAGAATTAAAACAATATATTGTAATTTTCGTGTCAACAAGTCACATTTTACTCGCCTAATATTTCACAGCTTTTAGATCAAATATATGAAAATTAATCAAGTTACCTAAATCAGGCTAAGTGTATTTAACACGACTCACCAAAATTATAGTGAGTATAAAAGTCTTTCGGTACACAGAAATGTATTTTTGGCTCACACTCCGAAATTAAAGGATCAAACTCTGCAAAATATCTTCCAAAATGACTGTACTTTTTAACTGTAAAGATGAAAGGTATTCTTCCTTGAAAACATACAAGTTATATTAGTTAATGTCTACTCTCTACATTGTTGCCTTCTCCAAGACGGACATAGTAAAAATGAAACCGTGGATGCCACCAGCTGAACTCGCCATAGCCCTTTGTAGGTGCAATTTGGAACTATTGGCAGCAAAGACCAAGATACTGGAAAACTTAAGACATTACTTTTCTCTTTATTCTGGTTATTACAATTTTATAATAGAAATTGATTACATGTCGTTTGGAAAATATGGCACCTGACTAGTTCTAATGGTTTCTGTTCATACTACAATGATTCAGACATTTCGTTCACTTTTCCATGCGAACTGAATTATTATTTCAACCCTTTCCGTCGTGTTGTCACTGTCAATGAAACCTGGATTCGTCATTATACTCTGGAAAGCAACAATCAAAACAGTGGGTTGTTTCCAGAGAATCTCTCCAAAGAAGGAAAAAACGGTCCCATCGATTGGAAAAGTGATGGCTATTTTTTAACATGCAAAGGGAGTCATATTCATTGACTTCTTGGAAAAAGAAAAAAATATTTATTGGAGCATAATAATAATAATAATAATAATAATAATAATAATAATAATAATAATAATAATAATAATAATAATAATAATAATAATAATAATAATTTTAAAGCAATAAACATTATAATATAAAATGATACATACAATTGGGTATCTATAATAGAAAAAGGACTTTGAGAATGTACATACAATCTTTAAATCTTCTATATCTTAGTTATATTGTGTCCCTTCTCCACAAAATACTGCTCCGCTTCCGTCTACGTCACACTCATATCTTCCATGCTCTAGACAGGAGTATATTAATAAATAGTGTAATCTCTTTTTACTTTCTGCCACCTACCTAAAGGAGGTAAAAGGAGGTGTTGTACTCCACACAAAAATTGTGTATCAAAATTTCACCGCAAATACAACATTTGAGGCTTCTAAATAAATAAAAAATCATTTTTAGAAATGTATCCGCGTGAACTTTTAATGCACCATATTCCGGTTAAAGTATGATAATTAAACACGTTTAATCCTAGACAGAAATATATACACTTCTAACCTGAACCAGATTTGAACATGTTTTCGTTATTTTTGTTTTATCAAAGCACCTCTGACGAATATACTTGTAGCATTAACATAATTTGCGCTCTTTTAATTGTCTATGAATTCGAAGTTGAAGTTTTAATCGGTGTCAGTTATTTTTATACAACTAATACTATACTAATACTGTACATTGTCTTACTGAG
Organism: Mantis religiosa; assembly: GCA_030765055.1. NCBI lineage: Eukaryota > Metazoa > Arthropoda > Insecta > Mantodea > Mantidae > Mantis > Mantis religiosa. The sequence continues at coordinate 43,981,819 of CM060956.1, read as the reverse complement.
AAGAATATACATCTAAAACTATTCAGCTTGTGTGGAGTAATTTTATTCTATACTTTTTATTTCTTAACCATTTCGGAAATATTAATTAAATGTGCAAGTTGGGTTGAAACTTATTTATCACCATCTATGAAACTATGAGGATGAGTACATCTTTTACATTAGTTCGAAAAGAAATTAGAAACAGGACAGTAGTAGCGTGTTCTAAACGCTGGTCACTGCTGCTGGCTTGTAATCTACTAATAAGTATATGTTCTGTGCTACTAATATTATTAAAGATTCTGCCAGATCGTGTGATTTGATTCTATTGGATGATCCAATTGGTATTCTAGTAGGTCCTGGACACGTCCTGAATGATAGAAACTACTGTCCGGCCGTTATATCTCCGGCTCTGACGTTTTGCGATTGCAAGAGGTGGAGGGGCGAGGTTAATGGTACCAACATACAGTAATGAGCAATTGAAAACATATCCTCAAAATTATCTTTAGAACGAAAATATAGGACTATATTAGCTTTAAAACACTGAAATCCAACTTACAATTTCATTATCATGCAAGATATTTATTACAACACCACTCTATTCGAATATTTCGTTCACACCTTTCACACACACTAACAGCATCTGTTGGTAGTACTGGGAATCTCTACATCCGGTGTTGTGGTCAGGAAGTTAAAACTGTCTGCTAGCGCCAATCAGCATTGTCGCTGCTATGCGTGACTCCCGAACCCAACACTGTGTTGCCAGGTTAAATTTGTTTGAGCCACGTGGTTTTAGCTGCTTGTGCTGGTAAACTTTCTTTGCTTATGTTTTGCGTGTGTGAATTCCGATTTTTAATGTTCGTAAGTCCTATTATTATCGCTATTATAATAATATGGCTCCTGGTTCCTGTAATATGCAAGAACTGAAATATTTAAAATACGCATTATTCCTCTGTTTGAAATACCCGCTAAAGAACTGGCAACAGCCTGCTTCCCCCTCTCGAGAAATGTCAGCCGGAGATAGAGCGGCCGAACAGAAGTGCAATTTCCCGCCGATAGAGGGTTGACAGAAAAACATGCATCAAGTGTTAACCGCGCGCCACAAGCGCCACTTGTTATTTCAACACCGACGATACCACATGTACGAGTACCAATTACTGGAGTGAAACCAGGAGGAAAATCCTTCTTCTTGTTACATTGTAAGTAAACTTGTAATGCTTTCATTAAATAAGTAGCTTTAGTGTAATATACAGCATTAAACTAATGTAAATAAGTCGAGTTTAAAATGAGAGCGTAAATGTTTGATACGCGAAGCTGCTCTCTTGCTGCCTTATGTTGGAACTAAACATTCCAATCTAGAACGTGTCTATCTTTTGTGCATATTAAAGTAAAGCGGTGGTATGCCACCTTTTGGGGCAGAAATGTTAATGTTGAAGTAGAAACAATTTCTTGCATATTCACTTCAAGGAATTAACAATAACCTTCATTACGTCAGAACAAATCTTGTAGAACTCCAAAAAACGGTTGAATGGGGTCTTGTAAGATACGATTTGGTTCAGAAAGTGTTAAGTAATCCGAATAACGGAATCATTAGCGATGCTTTAAAACCACATTGAATTGTTTGCTCAAGATTTAAGGCAACTAAATAATCAATATTAACTTATTTTGGGATACAGTTAACCATGGACGAACTGAAAGTAAAATGTATAGAAATTAGGTACTTAGTGTTAATGGAGGTAAATATACGATGAAGTATGTAATTTTGTAAATAAAGCGGGGCAGGACTTCTTGGTCTTCGTTTTAAAGTGCACCTTTATACGTTTTGTTACAAAGGAAATAGCGACAGTTAAATGTTTAAGAACTAGCTCATCTCTTTCCATGTAAATGACATTTGAGCTATCTGCTATTGAGAAATATCCTTATTTGAAATTCTAGCATTTACGCGGATTAAAGGGTTAACCATGTATGAGAGGAAGAATTAGGTCTGTACTTGGTAAATCATTGAATCAGGACGATCGAGTTAATAGAAATGTAAGAAAATAGAAAATATTAATACATGGAGTGATTTATGCATAGTACTTGGCAACCCAACCACTCAGTACTTACTATGCAAGTTCTTCCAGAAATATATATAATACAGCAAACTCGCAATGGCTTGGCTTTTGGCAGCCATTCTACAAATACTAACTTTTGCTACACGCATTATAAGGATAAGGCCATGTTAACAGAATTTTAACACTACGTTAAAACGTTGTTCGACAAAAATTATGTTTAACTTCAGTATTAAACGGTTTGTTGGTGAAACCGGCCTTTATTGGGTAAAATTAAATTCCAATTCCGGAGGTTTCTCTTCCATCCTTAAAATAAAATCTGATGGAACAAACAACCGTGCAAGACATGGTATTTGCTGACTATATTCATTTACGCAAGTTGAGCTATAGCTCGCACAATCGTCCATTAATGATGTACACATTTAAAGGAAAACTTGGATGCGAGTCGCTCAACTTCCATTGCGATGACGTCACCCACTCAGGTATCGCTGGAATGTTTCACACACCGCTCTCTACAGACAGTTCCTACAGTCACTACCAAATTAAATGATATTCCAAAGTTTTCAGTTCGTCACAACCATCCTCGCTGATTAGCAGCAGTTGGTCTTTCATCCCATTTTATTCTTCTATGCGACAATTTTTAATACCCTTCACTCCTTTCCATTCCATTATTCTTCTAATTCTTTCTTCCTTCAATCTTTTGTTAATTTAATTTTCTGTAGTAACCTCTACATTAAGTAATCCTAAACGACGTTCCTTTGTTTGATTTTTAGTTGTAATTTGACGAGCAGAACAGTGGGCTACAGCGATTATTTCTTACTTTATTTTAGGCTTCTTCCGTCATAAATGTTAGCAAATCCCTCAAGAGTTAGTGTGAAGTGTGTTTAGTTCCTCTACCACGTAATATAGTGGGCAGAGAAAGTATAGCAATCCACTCAAAACTCGCGCACACACGCATATGTCCATGTTCTGAAAATAGGTCAAAAACGAAAATTGAGTTGATCAAGCTTAGTTCATCTTGCAACGATGCGAAGAGAAAATTAAAAATGTTAGACTTTGTACTGCATTTTAATTTTCTCAGAAATGATTACTTTGCTTAAAGGGTTTTCACGAGAAAAACGTATATCTTGAATTTTCTGGGAACGTCTGAGAAGTCTATTCTGGATTACTTTTTTAAACTGTAAGACAAAATGAGTATTTCCTACTACACTAAACACAGATATTGTTAAAATGCCCAATTTGCCAAATACCCTTATGTGCAATGAAACATTTGGAAGATATACCGTTATTCATCTGTTGGGTATGCAAAATACTGAATTTAAATGCTAATGCTTAAAGCCCACTGCATTCCTAAGTCTACTTGCAAGAAAACTAGTACAGTAGAAGCCCGATATATCCAGGATTTGGATTTAACGCGGTGGAAAGTGTCCTCCGAAAAATAGAACCGTATTTTTTAAATTTGTTCTTTTTTACTTTTGAAAGTTGAGTTTATAAACGTCTTCAAAGAGCGGTTCTGCAGTACAATTTTGGCCCTCATCACACCCCTGGCGTTGACCTTGGCCACTTAATTGCTGTAACCGAACATGGAAACAATAGCTAAGGCTAAAACAAGTGTCTGCGGGAATTCTAAGACCTGGGAAAGTTAAAATATTTCAGTCTGAATCACGCCTTTTGAGTGTAGCCACGTGTTGAGAATACCAAAAATGTCGCAGGATAAAACGTATTCAGTAGGCGATAAATTAAAATTGATTTAATTAACGGGGCATTACTGGTGAGTAATTGTATTTAAAAGTGCTGTACTTTATATTACGTACCCTTTTATGAACCTACCTACTGTAATTCATTATTGCGCGAATGTTTCCTTACACAATCGCGGGTTCGACTTTAGTCGCATCTAACCTCACATTTCGATACACCGCGGAATCGTTTAAACGCATGCCCCAGTGTTTTTAATACGTAAATTCTAATAGGAAGAAATAGCGTGATTCGTAACTAAGAACATGCTGATCGACGCCCGCCTCGGTAACATGGATGGTAGCATGTCTGACTCACGTTCAAGAGGTCCCGAGTTCGAATCGCGGTCAGGGTGAGCTACCTGGATAAGATTTTTCCGGGGTTTTCCCTTATCCTTAAAGACGAATGTTGGGTAGCTCTAAGCTCCATGGACCCTGGACACATTTGAGCATCATTTCACCCATTTCATTCACCGTCCGATATGACTTAACGTTGAAGGACATAAAATTACACCAAAAAAGGGGGGGAAAGCTGATAGACCAGTGCAATAACATTATTGTGATTTAAACCATGTTTAAGCTGTCAGATGGAAGGGGAAGTCCAACTGTAGCTTGGCGAGTACACTCTCCCGACTCAAACTAATTGATTTCTTCTTCTTCTTCTTCTTCTTCTTCTTCTTCTTCTTCTTCTTCTTCTTCTTCTTCTTCTTCTTCTTACTTCAAATCTCGGGTGTATGAAACGCCTATTACCTCAGAACACGACTTAACTGTCGGAATAATGGCAGCATATGAAGTTATTCGACACGCAAAGAATTTTGGGCAGAGTGCAAGTCGTTCCTTCGCCGCTTGTATTGAAAACGCAGTTCATTTCGATCAGTCCCTATAAACCTAACGTAAAGAGTGGCATTTACTTTTTATTTTATGTACGAGGGTGGGTCAAAAAGTAATGCCTCCTATTTTTTCTCTTTTAATTGACAAGAAAATTGAATCCAATTTACATAGCTTGAAAACTACAACATTGACGATTAATTTGTCACTATTCAATAAAATCTCCGTCCTTTTCCACAGCTCTGATCCACCTTTTAATTAGGACATGTATTTCAGTGTGGTAAAACACACGGTCTTGCTTCCTAAGCCACTGACGCACGGACGTTTTCACAGCCTCCTCATCTTCAAAATGAATCCCACGATGAGCTTCCTTTAGTGGCCCGAACAGATGGAAGTCTGATGGTGCCAGGTCAGGGCTGTATGGGGGCTGAGGTGAGACTTGCCATCCCAATTTCTCAATTTCTGCAGTGGTGTAGCCGCTGGTGTGTGGTCTTGCATTGTCATGCAAAAGAACATCCGCCATAGTTTTTGTTGGTTGAATTCGGCGAAGACGTGCTTTCAGCTTTTTGAGAGTTCTGACGTATTGGATAGAATTTGTGCATCTCTGCTCCATAAAATCAATCATAAGCACACCCTCTGCATCCCAAAACACTGTCGCTATAACTTTTGCCGACCGCTGAGTTTTGAATTTTTTTTTTTCTTCGGTGACGTTGTGTGATGCCATTCCATTGACTGCCTCTTTGATTCAGGTTCAAAAAGATGAACCCACGTTAGTAGGGGGAAGGGTTCCTTTGGGATCAATTTCAAGGTCATTCAGGTGCCTGTATGTTTGGACGCCTGTCAAGGTCATGCACGAAGTAAACATGTTTACTCCTGGATGACCTTGAAACGTATATATACACGTTTAAGACAGAGTTCAAGGTCATCTAGGAAGGAAACACTTATGATCAATCTCAAGGTCATCTAAGAAGTAAACAGACGTTTAAGGGTAATTTCAATGATATCCAAGCATCTCCAACCAGGCGTCGCTACGCCCAGTTGTGTATGATGGACTGATATTAAACAAAGGGGAGGGGAAGTGGGGGGAACCTCTGTGGTGTTTGCATGACTAATTTTAAAACAAAATGACAAATGGTGTTGGATGGGGGGCTATGGCTTTTGTGTAGATATTATTTGTAAGAAACTGTTTCACATAACAAGTGTTATTATTTCTCAAGAAGGCAAATTTTGTTCTATTTAACACTTGCAGTCTTTTAAAATAAGTGTCCGGTGCTGACCCTGGCTCTGAAAACATGTTTGTGTATACGGCAATACTTAGGTTTTAATATTAGCATTCGGCATTGACCCTGGCTCTGAAAACATGTTTGTGTATATGCCAATACTTAGGTTTTAATATTAGCATTAGACGGTAATGTGAAAGCTTCTCAAAGGCCCTGAAATCGACAGCTCGTCTTGCGACATCCCTAGTGAACGCTCAGTAAGTTGTAAAATTAGCAGCCCGTAAATGTGTGCTGGCTCTGAAAACATGTTATGGAAATATGTGTGTTTATATCTAGTTGTGAAGTCACAAAATCCAACGTGTTTCTTGGAAATGCCAATTTATGATGGCAGGAGAAAATGTATTTATATAGATGAAGAAAGCTTCCAGGATAGAAAAAATAGTTTGTTTTTCTAGCGTTTGTGACCTGAGAGTGATAACTTTATATCCTTTAAATAGATACATATATCGCTCACATACAATGTATTTGCATTACTAGTTTTCCGGGCTAAAGATGAAAACAGGCGATGTGACTCATATGGAAACAAACCACAATATCTTAAATCAAACCTTAGCAAGCACAAAGTTAATGCCGCTAATTGGTTTACAAAGTAATCTAATCATCACCCCCCCCCCCCCCCAATACTACTTTGATGGTACTGATGCTGCTGCTTAAGTACAAAGGGGCAGGGTCTCCATATATGTATTTTACTTAGATCTACTCTCCAGGAGTGGGTACCTGCGGGAAGGACGACGCGAGAGATGTCAAAGGCTGATGCATCAAGGAACCATGTAGTGCACAGGGCAGGATAGTGCAGGATCTCTATATATTTTACTTAGAGACATCCACCAGCAGACAGGGAAAAAACCCTAAAAAGCCAATGTGCGAGGAAGGTCAGGAATTGGAATCGAATCAGGACCTCCCGAATGCGTACCGCAGGCCAAACCACCCGCTCAGTTTCCGATATATGTTATTCTATATCATTTGCAGGCATTAGATCGTTAATTGTTTAAAACATTATCAAATTTCTATTCCACACCGATACAGGTATTATATGTTGATGCCAAATAAAAGTGAATGTCATTTGCCGGAACGCTGAAATAACAGACCGCTTTAAAACCTGCAATGGGAATAACAGGTATATATGTATTTTCGGAACTCTAGTATGTTTGCCAGACGTATATTTCCTAACAATGAAACATCCTTTTATACTTCTAAAATAACATGCCACTTCAAAACGTTTAATGACAATAACTCTATAGGTATTCCTGGACTATACGTATTCCTGGATCACAAAGAGGTAAACGGATGACTAATGAAGAGAATGAAAGTGTTTGACCTATAGATCACGTTTGTTGTTTGGCCTCTTTCTTATACATTTCCTAACAACAAATTGAAACAGCATTTTATACTTCTAAAATAGCAGACCACTTTAAAATCTGCACTGGCAATAACAATATTCCCGACGACTCCCTCTCCTGAGGCTCCAACCTCCAAGATGGAAAAGAAACATCAAAATTTTCTTGATACTACAACTTGACCTGAATGAATTGAATAACTGTTTTAAGTTTAATAATTAACATTAAATGATTCTAAAATAAAATGTATGTATTTTCCATAAAAGGGTTAAATCCCTTACAAAACTAGGGAAAAGGAGATGACAATGAAATCTAATTACTTTTTTAAAAAAAAAAAAAAAAAAAGGGGGCGCACATGTGCGCTTGAAGTTTACCGCTGATCCCAGGATCGAACTCCGCGTGCAAATAAGTGGGTTTACTATCATAACTCCGAAACTGCTTAAGATAGCGACTTCGAACAAAGGTTATAAATTTCATATAGTTAAGTAGCATCTACTGGCTTTGTCATATGCCAGTAGCCCCTAGTTCAAGTCTCATTGCCATCCGAACTCTGTAATTTTGATCTATTTCCTGATTTAGACAAAGCATGGGTATTTTCATTTAACATGTAGTGGAAAAGCTTTATGATTCCGTATCCTAGAGATCCATGGTTCGATTACCGGTTCTGATGCGATAACTGTAATGATTAATAATGATAATACAATGAAATAAGGTGTATATATGCACCTAGGACCTTGGTTCGAATCTCAGATTTTTAAATAAATCTTAAAATATTCATATGTTAGGCTTGGCATCAAACTGAAATTGTTTTTAATATTAGAAAAATCATTTAGGATCTTTAAAAGCAGAAAGTTGTGTGAATTGAATCGACAAACGTTTCAAATGTATTATTCAAAGGAAAATACTATAGTTTCTCTAAAGATTATGTTAAAAAGCTTAATTAAATACACCTGCCCGCATGGTGGTCTGATAAAAGAAACATAATCTTCCTCAATGAAACAACTCTTTCCTTTCATGGAAGTGTTGAAAACAGTGTTGTTGTATAAATTAAATTAATTGGGAGTCGATTAATAACAAAACAACACTCGATGTCCGGCTGAAGATAGAGGGAAGGCCTCAGAAACCGGTTCCGGGAAAATTTAAAAGTGAGTGTTGTTTTGTGTTATTAATCGACTCCCAATTAATTTAACTCTTTCCTTTTTTTTCTAAATATCAGAACTATATATTTTGACAAAGCGAAACATAGATGTATCTGATTTGTTCTTCCATATTAATTTCAGTTAAATCTTCATATAATTAAAGCATATAGTCCAACGTTATAATTCGTTTTTATTTGTAAAAAAGAAGGAAAAGATGACACAAAGAAAAGAATATCTCATAGAAAGTGCCAAAACTATCCTAGACCTGTAGTGGGGGCGGGGCGTCCTAGACCTGGAGTGGGAGAGGAGTTTGAAGCCACTATAAAAATGCTTATCTGAAACAATCTTCCGAGCGCTGGTAATCCCGGCGAGATCTGAGGCATGGCCGCAGACAGCTGGCTAGCATGGCTCCAACGTGCACAGAATAGAGGACTCAGGTCTATATATTCTGTGGGATGCTATTTTCCTACCAGGCTGCTTCACGAGGCCTCGAGTCTTCCAGACGTGGAGGATGAAATTAGGCGCCGGGCTTCAAAATTATACGCCAGTTTACCCAATCACAGAAGCACCCTTGTCAGGACCTTGGGAGATTATGACCCCATTAGACGCCGTTCTAGACAGCACTGATTACCCCGTATGGCCTGCGGGCATCCGAGATAACCCAGGAGCTAATCCAAACAGCAGCTAAAGCTGAGCTCCACATAATTCTTCCAAGCTCCTTGGCATCAAAATTTTTCCCCAAATTAAAAATAAAAAATACACCAGGGTGCAAGGCATTGCATCGTCCTTCAACCCCTAGGTACAAATCTGTAACCTCAACAAAAATCTGAAAACCCACATCTCACCCTACAACATCCCGAATTCCATACCTTACCTGCGGTAAAACCCTTAACAGGTGGGCACGCAGCAAAAACCTTCTGGCTAAATACAGCTAGCCAGCACCACATGGCATGGCAATTATTACAGTTTGTCTCATTCAGCAGAAGACTGTCCTCCGAGACCAGAGCAATCTTATTTCGGGAAATTCATCCAGTTTTCATTGATAAAAAAGATACGCTGATTCATTTTATAATTACAAAGAGCAATTACAAAGAGTGCTTATTTAGTTGAAAAAAATATTGAAATGAATTATCAGTTTTATCCGAGAAAAAGAAGCATAGGAAATCTTTATTTGGCGTAATGAAGCAATACATTAAAGTTTCTCAGTGAAACTTTTCAGCCAGTGAAAATTACATTGAACTTAATTTTGAAATTTAAAATTAGGCTTTCTAAAGCGTGAATGTAAAGATGTTTATTTCTGCAGCACTTTTGAAATTTCTATAATAAGATAGCAAATGGTTTTGCCATATTTAATAATAATTCAAGCATTTAAACAATTTGACATTTCGAAAAATCAACTTAAAAACGCTTAAAAAGTTTAAAGAAAAAAAATACAGGGAATAAACATTCACTGCATCGTTTAAAACAAGATAGAACGAGTCTGAACAAGATCTTCTACTCGGATAATTTTTAAGTAAAATGATTAGGCTGTTTTCATTTCCATTAATTATTTTTTCAGAAACTTTAACAGTTAAAATCATTCGTCATTGATCGCTTGCATCACCCAATGAATTAAAATGGAAATATAACAAGTGCTGCTCGGTATTAAGGCTTTAATGTATAACTTTTTCATTTCCATTAATTATATTTAAGTATCTTTAACGGTTGTGCTACTTGGAAGTCAGGTCGATGTACACTAAATTATAATTAAACAGAAAACTAATATGCTGGAAGATAGCTATTTCAAAAAAAAAAAAAAAGAAGCTATTTCAAAAAAAAAACCTATACATGCTTGATTGCACTCAAAATATATTCTTAATTACGGAAAATAAATATTTATCCATGACTTTCCCTAAACATTATTATTATTATTATTATTATTATTATTATTATTTCAGGGAAAAATGTACCCCAAGAAAAACTGGGTCAATAAATTGTCCTACCCCAAGAAGAACTGGGTCAATAAATTGTCCTACCCCAAGAAGAACTGGGTCAATAAATTGTCCCTGACTGGCAGAAAATGCAAAACACCAGCAAGTGCCTCCAATGAAGGTCCAGCTGCGAACGGTTTGCCTCTGGCATACTGACTGGAACCTAACCAACCGTTGCCCATTTTGCCCGAGGCGAATTATCCTCCACTGAAAGGCTTCGAAGGAGGTATAGTTGGAGACTGGTGCGTTTGCTTTAATTGCGGCTATAGGACTGCGCTCGAGTGTTTGCAGAATCCAAATGATGGTATGTAATACTGTATTCTTTTTTTTACAGCTTTCCGCATTGCATGCAACTATCAGTTTCAAGATAAAATTCTCTTTCACAAGATATTTATATTTGTTTATTTAGGCTCATGGGAATCTTCAGATCCAGCTAGTTCTATTTATTAATTTTTAATTAAAATTTTCATGTTTTCTCACATGATTTGTACAGCAGATAAAGAATAACTGGAAACTGCAAAATGAATAATAATAAAAATGTCAGTTTCTTGTTCAAATACATTGGAAAGTTAAATATCAATAGATTTATAATGAACAATATGCTTATCTTCATTTACAAACATAAGCCAACTAAGAAATAGAGTATAATCAGATGGCCTACTTGTTTCAAGCATTTGGTGTTGCATGGAAGGATGTACAGTAACAATACACTGGAATATAAGACAGGGAATTTGACATTAGTTATTTGTTTATTTCCTATATACCATTGCTAGTATTTAAGTTATTTTCATTAGATTGTCTTTTACAAGTTTTAGCTAGTAATATGACCAAATTACTTGTTTTCAGAGTCAGGACCCATGCCAGATCCTGTCGAAGAAGAATGGTGTGGATTCGATAATTGCATATACAGGCTTCGGCTCTTAGAGTTGCTTCAGCCTCTGCAATGTAAGTGGTTTTTTTCTTACTGTTCTTGGCAAAATTACTTGTGTGAATTAGAAGCAATCATTCTTTTCATTAAAGCACATTAACATATATACTTCTTGCAATTTTACTACTACTACTACTACTACTACTACTACTACTACTACTACTACTACTACTACTACTACTACTACTACTACTACTACTACTACTACTACTACTACTACTACTACTACTACTACTACTACTACTATACTATACTACTACTATACTACTACTACTACTACTACTACTACTATACTATACTACTACTATACTACTACTACTACTACTACTACTATACTATACTACTACTATACTACTACTACTACTACTATACTATACTACTACTACTACTACTACTACTACTACTACTGCTGCTGCTGCTGCTGCTGCTGCTGCTGCTGCTGCTGCTGCTGCTGCTGCTGCTACTGCTGCTACTGCTGCTACTGCTGCTGCTGCTGCTACTACTACTACTACTACTACTACTACTACTACTACTACTACTACTACTACTACTACTACTACTACTACTACTACTACTACTACTACTACTATTACTACTACTACTACTACTACTACTACTACTACTACTACTACTACTACTACTACTACTACTACTACTACTACTACTACTACTACTACTACTACTACTACTACTACCACTACCACTACCACTACCACTACCACTACCACTACCACTACCACTACCACTACCACTACCACTACCACTACCACTACCACTACCACTACCACTACCACTACCACTACCACTACCACTACCACTACCACTACCACTACCACTACCACTACCACTACCACTACCACTACCACTAACACTAACACTAACACCACCACTACCACCACCACCACTACTACTACTACTGATATAATGAAAAACAATAATTCCTTTCAGCCAATGAAAATAAAATTATATTTCAGGAACCAATCATAAGATACCTGAAAAATATAAAAATAACCAATCACAAATCTTCATTTAAAAAAGAGAAAGTGATCGCACCATTATGGGCGTTTATCATGAATCTTACATTCGGTATAAATAAGCTAAATTAGCCTAATGACTTCACTGAAAGATTTCTCCAGTGCATAAACATCTTTGAGTGTAATAAATCACCGTGCCTTTGACTTCAACAGATTTTATTGATTTGCGAATCAAGAATCATTGCCACATCTGGAAATGTCTGGTAAGTTATTAAGCATTTACTTTTATATAAAATATATTCCATTTGCATGCACAGTGTTTTAAAAACTATATTGGAAAAAATATAGAATCTTTTTACCATCAAATATCATATTTCTGAGATTCTAAATCGTTTTATAACTTATTATTTTTAATTATTCTGTACCTGTAGAGGTAGCTGTAGCTGTGTACCATATTGGAACTTTCCACAGAAAATATTCGATATTAACGTAACAATGTACCCAATATTTACCTTAAAATTTATAGAAGATTAATACTGTAGAAATATTATAATTAAAGTTATTTAAGTTCATTTACCAAGTGTTTAAGAAACGTATTTCTTACTCTTATCTCTATAATTTGAATGCTTTCATGACAAATTCATGAGATTTCAGTTTCTGCACCTTTTCTCATCAGCTAATCACATCACCTAAAAGCAAACACCCCTTATTTATGTGATTTGTATACTACATTAAAAGACTTTAACCTAATATTTTCAATAATTCTAGGAAGCCAAAGAGGAAAAACAGCTGTCTTTAAAATGTAGAACCTTTTAATTTTTTTATCACTAAAAAGGTATATTTAAGAAAATGCATTCAAGGGTTAAACATACTAAGAATTCCAGCATACTCTTTTCATGAATCAATGAGGGGCTCTTATTAATTTTAATTATTTTTTCACCATTTATAGACAGAACACCAGAGCTAATAAACCTGGTTTCACCCTCTTCGGAGAGAACAATAGAGATAGAAGAGCTGACATCCCCGGAACTTCAGAGGGAGAATGGTAATATATTACATTATGAAATATTATATTGAAGTAGTTAAAGTGATATTTTAAAAAGTCATCACCAATAATTGCAAAATGATGTTCAAAAGGATTTAAATTTCTTTTCAAATGATCAAAACCTTTCCATTTCTAAATGTTTTTCGCTTTACTAGTAATTTCTATATTATTCGCCCATGCGATGTGAACATAAAATTTTTCTAGGAATATTACGATTCTCTTTAATAAATTTCAGTAATTTACATTTCTCTTGAAAATTAACGTTTCTGCTTCATAGAGACACTATGATTTAACTACATTCCTATAGTCTTAATTTTGTATATTTAGATATTCATTTTTATATGTTTGACTATTTATTATTATTATTATTATTATTATTATTATTATTATTATTATTATTATTATTATTATTATTATTATTATTATTATTATTATTATTATTATTATTATTATTATTATTATTATATGATTATTATTATGATTATTATTATGATTATTATTATGATTATTATATGATTATTATTATGATTATTATATGATTATTATATGATTATTATGATGATTATTATATGATTATTATGATGATTATTAATATTATTATTATTTCAGGAATGGAGCAACAGATGCTGCATCTCGCAGCTCAATTCAATGGAGTGGCCAGAGAAATGAAGCAGGTTGCGGACTGCTATAAGGAGCTTGCACGGCATTACGCCGCAAGAAGAGAAAGAAGAGAGCATTACCATAATTATTCTATACATGCAAGGCGCCGGCTCCAATTTGAGATGCCGAGCATGCCGCAAATGCCAGAACTGATAAACATAAGAGGGAATATAATTAGGCACAAGCCTAAAAAATTGTAAATTAATAAATATGAAGAAAAAAAATAAACAATGTTTATATGTCTACATCAAAGATTTCTTTTATTTATTTTCACCTTAAAATTTCCATGACTATCCAAATCTTCCAGAGTTACTATTACTGCTAAATGTTTCAAATAATGTAATTGGGTATCAACCTAATCGGCAGATCAGCACATATGATTCCAATACAAGTTAATTTACATGCAATCTTTATAATGTAATATTTTGTGTTACAATACAATCCAATACATTGCTTAATTCAAATATTTGTAATGCACTTTTATGATAGTTCCTTCGCTTTCTTCCTGGCATACCTAAAATTGTTTCATGAAAACAAACAGAAGGACATGTTAAGCTAAAGTCAAGGAGACTGTCATGTAAACTGAGAAAACAATATTGAAAATCATCCCCCCTCCCTTCTCCCATCATAAAAGCTGAAACAATGAAAGCGCACGATACCGCTTATGAGAAGATTTCAGATAAATTCACGCAATCATACTTGCAGACTTCAATTCTTGAATAATTGTTGGAATTTCATCTTCATAATTAGAAGATCTCCCACCTGCCTGTGAGGCCATTAACAGTCTTAGACGATTTACAAGTCGATTTGGATCACATCGTGACTTTTGCAAATGGCACACGTCTTCAATGTACATTGAGACTTGGTTATTTTCAGTTTGCTTTACTAAATGCTGATCTCTTGAAGGAGTATCTTTAGGGAAGTACTGCATATTTACTTGAACACCGACATTTTTATATTTTTCCATTGAATCTGCGATGACTGTCGGTTTTTCATCCTTGTGTAACATTAATCTTCTGTCTTCACAATTGGGTGTTACAGCAACTCTGTCACCATGGCGATGTAGGGATGTTTCAGGATCTGCATACTTAGATGACACAAAAGACTTTGAAATCTCACCATCCTGCAATGAAGCCCTGCCCGCAGAATTTCTTATATCACTACTCCACATTGCTCATTGAGTTTTAAGACGTTCAAGGGATCTGTTCCGTAGAATTCGTTGGCATATACAGCACTGGAGGCAACGATCCTTGCCATTATTGATATATGAAAAATTAAGCTTATTATAATTTGATTGAAAAGTTCTTCTGGAACAGAGACTCATAGCGAAGCCGAACACACAGATGATGACACAATACTAAAAGAATTAATAATATAAATATCTTTAAATACTTATTTAGGGTACATTTATAAAATTAATCAGTTTATCGATTTAATCGAACCCCATAAAGACATAACTTAACCTGACTTAACCAACTTAACCACAAAAAATGTAGCCAACTTACCTGACTTAACCACAAAAATATAGCCAATTTAACTAACCACTCTACTAAACCACAAAAATGTGACCAAATTAGTCACACATGTAACCACGGAAATGTAACCAAATTAACCACTAAACCACATAATCTAATCACAAAAATGTGACCAAATTAACTACACATGTAACCACGGAAATGTAACCAAATTAACCACTAAACCACATGATGTAACCACTAAAATGTGACCAAATTAACCACACATGTAACCACGAAAATGTGACCAGTTAACCACAAATGGTAACCACTTAACTATTATACCATATTATAAGCTAACCTAACCTAAGCTCTTAACCATTCTAACCGAAACTAACCTAAGCTATCCTGACCCAAAAAGAAGCTAACCTTCCTTAGCAGTGGTTCTCCATGCGATTTTTGCATCTCTTTAACCTACCCTAAGGCCCACTCGAATGCTTTACATATCTACCATATTATAAGCTAACCTGTCCTAACTGCTTAACCCTCCTACCCTAAGCTCTTAACCATTCTAACCGAAACTAACCTAAGCTATCCAGGCTCAAAAACAAGCTAACCCTCCTTATCAGTACCATTCTTGCGATTTTTTCAACTTTTTAACCCCTCCTAAGATCCGGTCGATTGCTTTATATTTCTACCATATTATAAGCTAACCTAACCTAGACTAACCACTTAACAATCTTAAGCGAACCTAACATAAGCTACCCGAACCCAAACCAAGCTAACCATCCTTAACAGTGCTCTTCTAGTGATCGTTTCAAGCCTTTAAACTATCCCCAAGTCTTATTCACTGAACAAGCATCAGAGCCGCTCACGATGAAATTCATGAAATAACAAAATTCTTAAGTTCTTAAGATGAGGATGCCTGTTCAGTGAATAAGACTTGGGATAGTTTAAAGGTTTGAAACGATCACTAGAAGAGCACTGTTAAGGATGATTATCTTGGTTTGGGTTCGGGTAGCTTATGTTAGGTTCGCTTAAGATTAAGTGGTTAGTCTAGGTTAGGTTAGCTTATAATATGGTAGATATGTAAAGCATTCGAGTGGGCCTTAGGATAGGGTAAAGGGATTCAAAAATCGCATGGAGACCACTATTAAGGAAGGTTAGCTTCTTTTTGGGTCAGGATAGCTTAGGTTAGTTTCGGTTAGAATGGTTAAGAGCTTAGGTTAGGTTAGCTTGTAATATGGTATAATAGTTAAGTGGTTACCATTTGTGGTTAACTGGTCACATTTTCGTGGTTACATGTGTGGTTAATTTGGTCACATTTTTGTGGTTACATTATGTGGTTTAGTGGTTAATTTCGTTACATTATGTGGTTACATGTTGGTTAATTTGGTCACATTTTTGTGGTTACATTATGTGGTTTAGTGGTTACTTTGGTTACATTTTTGTGGTTACGTTATGTGGTTTAGTGGTTAATTTGGTTACATTTTTGTGCTTACATTGTGTGGTTTAGTGGTTAATTTGGTTACATTATGTGGTTAATTTGGTTACATTTTTTGTGGTTAAGTCATGTTAAGTTATGCCTTTATGTGGTTCGATTAAATCAATAAACTGATTAATTTTATAAATGTACCCTAAATAAGTATTTAAAGATATTTATATTATTAATTCTTTTAGTATAGTGTCATCGTCTGTGTGTTCGGCTTCGCTATGAGTCTCTGTTCCAGAAGAACTTTTCAATCAAATTATAATAAGCTTAATTTTTCATATATCAATAATGGCAAGGATCGTTGCCTCCAGTGCTGTATATGCCAACGAATTCTACGGAACAGATCCCTTGAACGTCTTAAAATTTACCGAGCAATGTGCAGTAGTGATATAAGAAATTCTGCGGGCAGGGCTTCATTGCAGATGGTGAGATTTCAAAATCTTTTGTGCCATCTAAGAATGCAGATCCTGAAACATCCCTACATCGCCATGGTGACAGTTGCTGTAACACCCAATTGTGCAGACAGAAGATTAATGTTACATAAGGATGAAAAACCGACAGTCATCGCAGATTCAATAGAAAAATATAAAAATGTTGGTGTTCAAGTAAATATGCAGTACTTCCCTGAAAATACTCCTTCAAGAGATCAGCATTTAGTAAAGCAAACTGAAAATAACCAGGTCTCAATGTACATTGAAGATGTGTGCCATTTGCAAAAGTCACGATGTGATCCAAATAGACTTGTAAATCTTCTAAGACTGTTAATGGCCTCACAGGCAAGTGGGAGATCTTGTAATCATGAAGATGAAATTCGAACAATTATTCAAGAATTGAAGTCTGCAAGTGTGATTGCGTGAATTTATCTGAAATCTTCTCATAAGCGGTATCATGCGCTTCTATTGTTTCAGCTTTTATGATGGGAGAAGGGAGGGGGGATGATTTTCAATATTGTTTTCTCAGTTTACATGACATAGTCTCCTTGACTTTAGCTTAACATGTCCTTCTATTTGTTTTCATGAAACAATTTTAGGTATGCCAGGGAGAAAGCAAAGGAACTATCACAAAAGTGCATTACAAATATTTGAATTAAGCAATGTATTGGATTGTATTGTAACACAAAATATTACATTATAAAGATTGCATGTAAATTAACTTGTATTGGAATCATATGTGCTGATCTGCCGATTAGGTTGATACCCAATTACATTATTTGAAATATTTAGCAGTAATAGTAACTCTGGAAGATTTGGATTGTCATGGAAATTTTAAGGTGAAAATAAATAAAGAGAAATCTTTGATGTAGACATATAAACATTGTTTATTTTTTTCTTCATTCTTGTTAATCTACAATTTTTTAGGCTTGTGCCTAATTATATTCCCTCTTATGTTTATCAGTTCTGGCATTTGCGGCATGCTCGGCGTCTCAAATTGGAGCCGGCGCCTTGCATGTATAGAATAATTATGGTAATGCTCTCTTCTTTCCCTTCTTGTGGCGTAATGCCGTGCAAGCTCCTTATAGCGGTCCGCAACCCGCTTCATTTCCCTGGCCACTCCATTTAATTGAGCTGCGAGATGCGGCATCTATTGCTCCATTCCTGAAATAATAATAATAATAAATAACCTAACATATATAAAAATTAATATCTAAATATACAAAATTAAGACTATAGGAGTGTAGTTAAATCATAGTGCCTCTATGGAGCAGAAACGTTAATTTTCAAGAGAAATGTAAATTACTGAAATTTATTAAAGAGAATCGTAATATTCCTAGAAAAATTTTATGTTCACATCGCATGGGCAAATAATATAGAAATTACAAGTAAAGTGAAAAACATTTAGAAATGGAAAGGTTTCGATTATTTGGAAAGAAATTTAAATCCTTTTGAAAATCATTTTGCAATTATTAGTGATGACTTTTTAAAATATCACTTTAACTACTTCAATATAATATTTCATTTTGTAATATATTACCATTCTGCCTCTGAAGTTGCAGGGATGTCAGCTCTGCTATCTCTATTGTTCTCTCCGAAGAGGGTGAAACCAGGTTTATTAGCTCTGGTGTTCTGTCTATAAATGGTGAAAAAATAATTAAAATTAATAAGAGTCTCATTGATTCATGATAAGAGTATGCGGAATTCTTAGTATGTTCAACCCTTGAATGCATTTTCTTAAATATACCTTTTTAGTGATAAAAAAATTAAAAGGTTCTACATTTTAAAGACTGCTGTTTTTCCTCTTTGGCTTCCTAGAATTATTGAAAATATTAGGTTAAAGTCTTTTAATGTAGTATACAAATCACCTAAATAAGGGGTGTTTGCTTTTAGGTGATGTGATTAGCTGATGAGAAAAGGTGCAGAAACTGAAATCTCATATGAATTTGTCATGAAAGCATTCAAATTATAGAAATAAGAGTAAGAAATACGTTTCTTAAACACTTGGTAAATGAATTTAAATAACTTTAATTATAATATTTCTACAGTATTAATCTTCTATAAATTTTAAGGTAAATATTGGGTACATTGTTACGTTAATATCGAATATTTTCTGTGGAAAGTTCCAATATGGTACACAGCTACAGCCACCTCTACAGGTACAGAATAATTAAAAATAATAAGTTATAAAACGATTTAGAATCTCAGAAATATCTGATATTTGATGGTAAAAAGATTCTATATTTTTTCCAATATAGTTTTTAAAACACTTCGCATGCAAATGGAATATATTTTATATAAAAGTAAATGCTTAATGACTTACCTGACATTTCCAGATGTGGCGATGATTCTTGATTTGCAAATCAAAAAAATCTGTTGAAGTCAAAGGCACGGTGATTTATTACACTCAAGATGTTTATGCACTGGAGAAATCTCGTTCAGTGAAGTCATTAGGCTAATTTAGCTTATTTATACCGAATGTAAGATTCATGATAAACGCCCATAATGGTGCGATCACTTTCTCTTTTTTAAATGAAGATTTGTGATTGGTTATTTTTATATTTTTCAGGTATCTTATGATTGGTTCCTGAAATATAATTTTATTTTCATTGGCTGAAAGGAATTATTGTTTTTCATTATATCAACACGGAGGGTGTGTCCTTAAGTTATGAGCGGAAGGGGGTGCTCGTACATGAGTTTGCTCACATATACATATTGGAAGCTTTTTTTTGTTTTTCCCTTTAAATTAATTTTGGTATCTTATAGTACAATAAACATTTACCTTTAAAAGATGAGAGATATAATATTTCTTTCAAATGTATTCAAAGTGTTGTTTTCATAAACACTTGCTTTGTAAGGAATGGGTTTTCCTGTAAATTAGTTAGATAAAGGGCTTTTGTTATATCGATAGTTAATGATTCTCTCAGATGTAGATAGAATGTTTCCTTAAGGAGCTATTAGCATTGTACTCAGTCAACTGTGCTGTTTCAGGTAAAAACTGTTGTAGTATGTTGTAGTGCCCTGGACTGCTAAATGTAATATTATTACTATCTACAGCATGTACAGAAAATATTAATTACTGAAATACGTTAAAAATTAGCTTTACAATGTTCTTTTTGGAAAACTGCAAAACATGTATTTTCCATGAATATGCAATCCTTTATGCCTCTTGAGATCCATAGTATATCTTATTAAAGTTCATTTTAAAGTTTTAGTGTGCAATTAATAAAATGGTTAATGTAGCTTTTCTCCACTTGGGTCAATATGGTGGAACAATGGGAAAATGTCTTGACAAAACAATTCGACCTTTAAAAATATAAGGTTTTGATATCGATTGACATATGTGAGGGAAAATTGTTAAAAAAGCTCTCCACATGTATGTGTAAATTTCCAAGGCTGAGAATATTATGATTGTAAAAACAAGTGAATAAAAATATTAAACTACAGTCCGATACAGATAATACAGAACTCCATACCATTTGCATATAAGTTAGTCGATTTAGAACTGACTAAATGTCATTGAAAAATGCTAAAAATGTAAACTTCTGCCTGCACCGCGCCCGCCAAAAGAACCATCTTTCTGAGAAAACCAGGAATAGTTTACATTTCGTATAAAGGTTTATCATATATTTTAATTAGATGAGATGTATCTTAGACACTTGATAATGAGCTAAGTACATATGTACTTTTTCTAATTGTGCGAAGTAAACTTTGAAGTGTTTTACATTCTTATTATTTGAATATTTTACAAATTTATTTATTCTTTAATTATATATTAAAATCTTATTGAATATTCTCATTTCCTTAGAAGTGTAAAAGAAGTCCTTAGCATGGTTTCCTTTGATGAGGAATATCCGACACCTAAATACCCGAGGTTAATAAAGGAACCTCTGAGCAAAATTAATCTGTCTTTTATGCTCAATACAGTACGGAACGCTGAGAACCATAGCAGCTATATTTATCAAAGCGTAATATTACACTCATTTTTTTTTCAATTTTCTCCACAGGATTTATATATAAAGTGTTCTTATTTTAATGATA
The DNA here is from genome assembly GCA_030765055.1 of Mantis religiosa. NCBI lineage: Eukaryota > Metazoa > Arthropoda > Insecta > Mantodea > Mantidae > Mantis > Mantis religiosa. Next base: position 43,960,480 of record CM060956.1, on the reverse strand, counting down.
CTTTTGTTTACCCATATAAATCGAAGTATTCTTTACTTTTAAAAGGACGGGAATTCCTAAAATTATACTCTTGTTATGAATGCCTAAACATGATGCACTTTCCTTGGAAACTATTTCAGATATAAATCAAAATATACATTTCTTTCTTGAGAAAGATATTTCAGATAAAAGAATACACATTTTCGTGTGTTAATCATCTTGCAACACAGAAAGAGTCTAAGTACATTGTCCTCCTTCACATTGTGACCGCACTGTGTCAGGTAAAAGGTAGATCTTTATCTGCGGTGCAATGAAGCACAGTACACAACAGGCTTGAGTGAAAAATACAATTGGGAAGAAATACTCTGATCGCTTCGCTGTTATTGTTCCAGCGTCATTATTCTTAAACACGAAGGAACCTGATTTTTGCAAGATTTAATTTGTTTGCATTGTCACAAAGAATTTGGAATTTCCCATCTAGCATGGGAGCGTTCATAACACTTTACATTCAGAGAATAAATTTATCGTTATATGTTATCCGTATATACATTTATTTTTGTTTTAATTCCCTTTTTTATTTATTTATTTATTCATTTATTTTTATTTATTTATTTCTCTCTGTCTTTATTTATCTCCTTATGTGTGTATTTGCTTATTTAATTTTTCCTCGTATAGTGGGAAGGCGTGGCCGTGATGTCTGTATGTATTGATATCTGATGCCTTGTGTATTTCTTTATTTTATTTTCCTTTTTTATTTACTTGAGCGTTTATTTATTAATTTATTTCATTATTTCCTTATTTAATACATATTTATTTGTTTAATTAATGAGAGATATTGCATTACATTTCTTATCAGCTGTTGGCAATCTCGTCTCTGCGTCGATTCTGTGACGTCAGTATGTTAATTCGTGCCATGTGGCGGGCGGCATTTTTAAGGACAAAAAGAAGTGATAATCAGACCACAATTTAATCCAATTAGCCGCATGTCTTTGAGTCGACAGAAGTCTGACTGTGAGTCGATTTTGTGACATCATTCATGCTGAATAGGCGTGGCCTAGAGGTGTGAAAACCTGTGTAGTCCATTTAGTTCTATTGTTATCTAATTAGTGGCGGCTCGTTTGAGATATTTTAAAATATTGGGTCGATTCTGTGACGTCATTAATTTCGGGATTTTGTAAACTCCAAGGGGAGGTGATAATTGCTTATCAGATGTCGGCATCTCATTGAGGGATTTTAAAATATTAGGTCGATTCTGTGACATCATTAATTTCGGGATTTTGTAAACTCCAAGGGGAGGTGATAATTGCTTATCTGTGTCGGCGATCTCTTTGAGAGATTTTAAAATACTGTGCTGGCTTTGAGTCGATTCTGTGACGTCACTGTTGGTTGCGTGCTGGATGGGCATGTTTTATGATGCCATTCATGACGTATGCCATTTAGGGGTGTGTCTGTGACGTCATTCGTGCCCTGGGGCGGGAGGCATTTTTAAGGACAAAGGTGTGATCATAGGATTACATTGTAATCCAATTAGGGCTATTGTTATCTCATTAGAGACGGTTCCTTTGTGATTCGAAAGCAACATAACTCAAGATGATTGGTTTTCTTTACTAGTGTGTAATGGTTGTCTGTTTCTTGTATTAAAGATGCTGAACCTCTCTCCATGCAGCAGGAGCTTCAGCGCTCAGCAATGCCTGAGGTTTCGGCACGCGACTCCAAGAGGCCCCGTCACACCGTTGAAGATAAGAACCTCCCTCCGGCAACCGCCAACAACACTGGAAACCCGAGGGAGGAGGAAGCAGTGGCAGGGCCATCAGTCCTTTGCAGACCATCCCCATCATCATCATCTTCATCATCATCACCAGCAAAAAGGGTATGTGGAAGCGATCATGTTGACTTAGAATGCAAAATTATAGAGTCAGCATTCAAGGGTCATATTTTCAATAGCAAAATTAAAAATACGGCTGGAATAATGGACCCCAGCGAGTTTCTGGATGAATGCAAGAGTCTCGTTATTAGAGAAGTTGAATCCATCTTAAAGAGGAGCATGTCTGTATTAAAGATGAGTTGTTCACTGAAGGTCTCATGTTTAATTCAAACACCTGACCATGAAAAAGTGGAATCGGTTTATTTTAATTCCAGGACCAAAGAGATCCAACAAACATCTAGCGTGGATGATATTTTCTATGCAATGAAAAATGAAATTGTAGAAAACCTAGTCTGTTTTGAAGGCCAAGCCAGTTCAAAGACTTTCTTCGCAATCCACTCGCTGGTTAACAGCGCAGCAGAATACAATCCTCTTCACGCTTCAGGTTATATTGAATTGCCTGCATGCATCAAGCGCAAGTTAGCTGTTGTCAACATTAACAACAATGATGAGTTTTGTTTCGCTTGGTGCATGCTGGTTTCAAAATTTCCCGCCAAAATAGATGCCGTCCTTCATCGTACCCTGCAGATTTTCTATTCAAAGCATTCAATTATGAGGGAAGTACATTCCCCTTCCCGCTCGATCAAATTGAGCGTTTTGAGAAGCAAAATCCAAATGTATCTATAGCTGTATTTGCTCTGAATGCTAACAACTCGGTGGAGTCTATTCGCAAACCATCTTGAGAGGAAGGCTGGCCAGGTTAACCTGCTGATCATCGATGATGGTGAGAAGTCTCATTACTGCGTCATTATCGACATATCGAGGTTTATTAGAAGTCAGATAACTATAAAACGCAAGAAAATGTGGCTATGCGAGGCGTGCATGACCAAGTATCCTAATGAGGACGCCTTGAGATTGCAGAAGCTGAAATGTAATAAATGTCAGATACTCAATATGCCTGCGCAGGGTGATCGTTTGTCATTTAATGCATGTTCTAAGGCAGCCCCAGTACTTTTTGTTATTTATGCAGATATTGAATCTGTTTTGAGGAAGGTTCACTCATGCGAGCCTTCAGACGCAGAGAGCTGGACCCGATTCAAGAGCATGAGGCGATATCTATAGCGCTGAAAGATATATGTAGGCATGATCAGGCATTGTCAAGATTTAAGCTCTTCAGAGGTGTCAATGCACTCGATGACTTCTTCACTGAACTTAGGAAGATTGGTGATGAAGTCATTGAGGTGTACAAGCAAATTGTACCACTGCAAATGACTCCCCTGAATGAGACGGATTTCAATAATGCTGATCAATGTCATATATGCAGGAAAGGTTTTGCTATATATATCAGGGTGAGGGACCATTGCCATATCACTGGAGCATATCTTGGAGCGGCGCATAATGCTTGCAATCTGAATAGGAAATTGCCCAATTTCATCCCATTTTTTTTTTCACTGCTTAAGCAATTATGATAGCCACTTCTTGATTAGGCACATGGCTTATGATAATGGGAACATTACATGTATAGCACAATCTTCGGAACGCTATATTGCATTCAGTAAAAGGAACCAGGGCATACAATTCAGGTTCCTCGACAGCTACAAGTTTCTTGATGACAAGCTATCCAGCTTAGCTGATATGCTAGATGATGATGATTTCAAGGTCACTAATGCTGAGTATTTGAACCCAGAACATCTGAGGCTGATGATGTGAAAGGGGATATTCCCCTATACATATTTGGATGCTATCGAAAAGCTCAAAGAAGAGGAGCTCCCACCCATCGAGCTTTTCGATGACATTTCGGAAGAATATACCCATGCACTTAAGATGTGGAACACCTTCAACATAAAGAATCTCGGGGAATATAGTGACCTTTATTTGAAGACCGATACGCTTCTTTTAGCGTATGCATTCGAAAAGTTTAGTGACTTGTCGCTGGAGATGTACCATCTGGAACCCGCATGAAAACGCTACTTCAAAGCCAACCACGAATATATCAGATTATAAACCTGACCAGAAAAGGAACTTTCTAGCTAATAACTTATACGGAAGTTCAATGAATAGCACTTTACCGTATGGCAATCTGAGATGGCTGAGAGGAGCGAAATAGAGAGCATAAACTTCGCCAGGATCCCCGAGGACTCCAAGACAGGATATGTTCTAGAAGTGGATCTAGAATATCCTGAACATCTCCACGACGCCCATAATGATCTTCCTCTCTGTCCCCAGAGCGAGATACCACCCGGCAGCCAATACAAGAAACTGATTGCAAGTCCCACAAACAAAAGCAAATATGTCTTGCATTATAAAACCTTGCAGCAGTGCTTAGAATTAGGGCTGTTACTGAGACATATTCATCGGGTGGTATTGTATGACCAAGCTAAATGGCTTAAGATTTATATTGATCTTAATGCTGAAAAGGTCAAAACCTCTGGAACAAAATGAACAATGCTGTGTACGGCAAGTTCCTGGAAAATGTGCATGAACACCATGATTTCCGCATTGTAATTACCTGGGAACAAGCGCGGAAATATACAGCACGTCCAATATATAAGAAGCATTCGTTTCCATGAAAACTTGGTGGGCATAGAGTTGTCTAGAGAGGAGATCCTCATTAACAAACCAATCTATATTTGTCAAGCGATTTTAGACATTTCAAAGTTTATTATGTATGATTTTTTATAACGTAATGAAGCCCCAGCAGAATGACCTTGTCCTGGATTATATGGATACAGATTCATTTATTTTGGAATATAGTTCTGATATCAGTTTATGAAAATCCATCCCCACCTTTTCGATACTTCAAATTATGCATCCCATAATATATACGGGATAAAGCCTGCCAATAAGAAAAAGATTGGGTTGTTTAAAGATGAATTGGGTGGAAGGGTGATGACCGAGTATATTGGTCTCAGAGCAGAGCTCTACAGCTATAAATATGACCAGCAAACGGTTATGAAGGCGAAGGGGATTACCAAAGGTGGAATGCGAACAATCACCTTTGAGAAATATTTCGAGTGTCTGCTAGATTTTGATAAAAAATCTTTGGCTAAACAAATTTGCTTCAGCAGCATCAAACATGAAGTTTCGACAGTCAAAATTAATAAAATTGCATTGCATGGAGGAGAACTAGGCGTAAGCTTATTGATAGCTCTCATACAACACTTGCGTGGGGCCATTATTCCCTTAGGTCTTCATGAGCCATTTCATCATAACCTCGATGTCCCATCTTCATCTCCATGAATATATGCATATCTTTATTTATTTAATTCATTTGTAAATACTTGTATTTCATTAATATTTCATTTGTAAATATTTTTATAATATTGTACTTAATTTTTATGCATAAGGATTTTTTAAAAAAATAAATACACATATATAATTTGAAATACAGTGTTCTTTATTTCAATGTGATTGTTTTACAATAAATCCTTCCTGTCAATCCACTGGTTATTAGGGAATACATACCACTTCACTAGAATCCTGTTTCCTTGACGCCTAAGAATCTTCTCAACCAAATAAGTGTTAGGAAAGATTGAAGAGTGAAGTGCATGACCATAGAAGGCTCCCTTTATTTCCTCGCCATCCTTATCCTTTAGAATATATGTGGTAGGATTGGTTTGATTCATCTTAGCAACTTGGAAGATTTCAACACTCCAGTTAGGTTCAAACCCCTTTTCAAAATGTCCTTTATTTTTGGATATCCTCACATAATCACCAACACTAAACTTTCTGGCACTGCTCTTCTCTCTTGGTGGTTGATCATAGTTGTAAAGAGACAAAAGATCATTGTTCTGCACTTCACAAGGCTTCATGCGGATAGTGATGTGGTAAGTATCATTGTATTCTGCAATGATTTTAGGTGAGAGATCTAGCTACTTGTAGGATCCTTGAGCTAGAAATTCTCGATACATCATATTCTTTAAAGTTCTTATTAACCGTTCCACAGCTGCAGCCTTCAAATTGGTATAGATACTGTAGTGATTGATATACTTTGCCAATAAATTCTTAGTGTTTATAAAATTCTTTCCCGTTATCACTGTATATTCCTGGGAGATGTTTTCATGTCTTGTAGTATATCCTCCATAGCCTTTGAAACTTGGAGCCCCGACTTGGTCTTTAATGGTTCGGCATATGCCATTTTAGAGTAGAATATGGCTACACGTGTGTAGTTGCAATAAGGATATATTTGAAATTCTTGTTGATTTTTGCTTGCGGTATCTCCACCAGGCCGATCTGCACCAAATCATGTAGTCCTTTACTGATACTCTTGCGCTATAAAAAGTTCCTCCGTGCAGGAGCATGAAGTTCACTAGCTATATTTTGCTTTACTTGGGTCATGCTATAATCTTAGATGATTTCAGTTCTTGAATTATCTCCTCAATTTCTTGGGTATGATTGTTATTCCCTGCATCCCTAGATGCAACTAGAAGCCTTAGACGATTTACCAGCTCGTTGGGGTCGTTCCAATAGATGTAGTCTTGCTATGCACCAGGCCGATGCTCCTTCCACTGCAATCCTAAGCCCTTGTGTTTCTTCATTAAAGGTCGTATAACATTTTTATACTTCTAGGAATTGCCTACTCTCAGCTGCCCATGCTTGCTGTAGTTCCGCCGGTGCACCTGTGTGGTTTTAAGTATTTTTCTATAAGTATCCAAATCCTCTTCTGTATAGACATGCATCTCAGGGATCCTCTTAAAGATGAGTTCACTTAATCCTGGCATAACCTCATACGCTACCTCATGTACTCGAATTTGATTATTAATAAAGTCAATGACCTTGTTTCGCAGCATGTAGCTGCCATCCTCGTATCTTATGCCATATGACGTATCTAATTCATGTCTATCCTTCTTTCGAACTTTGCGAAGATAGCTGATTATTTTCTCACTTTTCTCATCCTTGTTTGGCTCATTATTTTTATCTGGTTTTCCTCCTTTGCTGTATAATTTTTTTTTTTTTTTTTTTTTTTGTGTAGTTGCAATATATCATGCAGAGGTTCTGTTACAGGTTGAAGAGCCTCGCTCATTGCTCTATGGGTCTCGAACTGATGACACTTTAACGCCCTCAACTTTTCTCTTATAGCCTTGGAATGCTTGGCTTAGATATGCATATATCCATAGAGATGATGGGACATCGAGGTTATGATGAAATGGCTCATGAAGACCTAAGGGAATAATGGCCCGACGCAAGTGTTGTATGAGAGCCATCAATAAGCTTACGCTTAGTGTCTCCTCCATGCAATGCAATTTTATTAATTTCGACTGTCGAAAGATTTTTTATCAAAATCTAGCAGACACTCGAAATATTTCTCAAAGGTGATTGTTCACATTCCACCTTTGGTAATCCCCTTCGCCTTCATAACCGTTTGCTGGTCATATTTATAGCTGTAGAGCTTTGTTCTGAGACCAATATACTCGGTCATCACCCTTCCATCCAATTCATCTTTAAACAACCCAATCTTTTTCTTATTGGCGGGCTTTATCCCCTATATATTATGGGATCCATAATTTGAAGTATCGAAAAGGTGGGGATGCATTTTCATAAACTGATGTATATCAGAACTAGTTTCCAAAATAAATGAATCTGTATCCATATAATCCAGGACAAGGTCATTCTGCTGGGGCTTTATAAAAAATCATACATAATAAACTTTGAAATGTCTAAAATCGCTTAACAAATATAAATTGGTTTGTTCATGAGGATCTCCTCTCTAGACAACTCTATGCCCACCAAGTTTTCATGGAAACAAATGCTTCTTATATACGTTGGACGTGTCGTATATTTCCGCGCTTGTTCCCAGGTAGTTACAATGTGGAAATCACGGTGTTTACACACATTTTCCGTGAATTTGCCGTACACAGCATTGTTCATTTTCTTCCAGAGGTTTTGACCAAACTTAGAGGTTTCCCTGGCTCGCTTCTCAGCATTAAGATCAATATAAACCTTAAGTGTAAAATCTTTTCCAGTGCCGATTCCATGGCCGTTATCCCATTTCCTGACGCCAGTTGTGACTTTGTGGGTTCGTGAAATTAAAAGTCCAATTGCACCACTCAAAAATGTTCTTTATTTCCACAGAATTACAATCGGAACACTTGCCAATTACACAGAATTACGTAATGCACACAATTACAATTCACCAGTTCGTCTGCCACAGGTCCACTGCACGCAGTTACGTACACTCCTCCGATGCACGTACACAGTCCGTTCCCTCACGGGGTGCTCCTCATGGCTGCTTGACAAGAACTCAACTTTCCTCCTTATATAGGACCAACTGGCCAATCTAGAAGGTTCCGGATTAGATGAAAAATCCTGTATGTTCGAGATCTCAGGGGGAGGAGAAAGAGATGGCACAATGATGTTTTTCCAGCCACCCCTCGTTACCGCTATAAGACAAATGGGTGGGCGTGGTCGAATGCCTCCCGTCCGGTCCCACCACTGGCCGGCTCCACAGGAAGTCCCGACGTTCGGGTTACAATACGTATTCTTGGAACACCAAGACGTAAACAAATGATGACAATCTAACGGAGAGAGTGAAAGTGTTTGACCTGTAGAACACGTTTGTTCTTTGGCCTCTTTCTTAAACATTTGCTAACAACAAATTGAAACATCCTTTTATACTTTTAAAATAAATAAGACAATCCTACTCTGGCTATGAGCCTCCCTCTCGTGAAGGCTCCCCCTCTGCTATTGGGGAAATATATATAAGAATCCAGATATTGGAGCTACAATGGAAATCGACATTATTTTGCAAGAAGGCATTGTGCTTAGCGAAATCGTTGGCGTATACTTTTCATCTGCGCTACCACTGATACATCACTATAATGTCTGGTAATACTGAAAAAGTTTACTTATATCTAACATATAATCATACTATTTGGATGTATGATGTTTTATAAATACTTCGAAAAAATGTAGAATCTTTAAATCCTTGAACGCTTAAATATCAGATTGTTTCAGAGATCCTTAATCCCTTTGCGACTTACTATTTTTTTTTAATTATTCTGTGTACATTAAATGCATGTAGAGGCATTTGTAGCTATGTAACATATCAGGAGTTTTCTCACAGAAAATATTCGACATTAGCGCAAAAAATGTGCATGTTCACATTAAAAAATTTAGGGAAGTTTACATTGTAAAAATGTATTTAAAATCATTATACCAAATTCTTTGGAACACATACGGTTTCACGCTATTTCTAGCTCCTTTTTTCTCATCAGATAAGCATACTACATAAAGCACAACATGCCTTTATTTTGTATAATGCATTAAAAGAATTTAAGGTGTTAGTTTTAATAATTCTATGATACCAAACAGGAAAAGCGCAGTCTTTTAAACAATTTTTCATCATTTACAGATAGAACACCCTAGATAATCAACCTGGTGTCTCCCACTTCTGAGAGAACCATTTAGATAGTTAATATATCACCTGATGCGAAGAGAGTCAACAGTAAATAATTGCATTTCTGAAATATTATATTGAAATAGTACAAGTGATATTTAAAAAATCATTACCAATAATTTCAAAATATTTCAAAGCGATTTAAATTACCTTTCAAATCATTAAGAAAAAGAAAAGAAAAGCTAGTTTACATGAAGAAGCTTAATTTTATTTCAACATAACTTCATATTTGGTAAAAGCAAAATATAGATGTATTTATTTAGTTCTTGCATTTTAATTTTGGTTAAATCTTCATATAATTAAAGAATATAGTCCAGCGTTATTATTCGTGTTTTATTTATTTAAAAAAATAGGAAAGATGACACAAAGGAAAGAAGTTCCCATAGAATGGTTGTTGATGTGAGTTGGTGTTGGGGGGGGGGGGGAGTTCTAAAAGTGTCAAAAGTATCCTAGACCTATCGCAGCCCAGCAATAACTTTGGCAATATAGTAGGAGATTAGAATAATATGGTATAATATTATGGTAAAGCATAGTTCTATTAGGCTTTCAAAATTTTGTCTTATTTTTCTCGGTTTTGAGCAAACTGTATTACAGGTTTCTCTTGAACGATCCTAAACTTCAAGTTTTTTGTTTCCTTTGATTTTTTTGGGATATCTACAGTACATACCTCACAAAACTGTGCCCTTTTTTTCGTGAAAATTAACATTTCTCATTCATAGAGGCACTATGATTTTTCTACATTCTTGTAGTATTTTAATTTGCATATTTATATACGAATTTTTATATATGCTTTGTTCCAACCACATTTCATTATTATTATTATTATTATTATTATTATTATTATTATTATTATTATTATTATTATTATTATTATTATTATTATTATTTATTATTATTATGTATTATTATTATGTATTATTATTTATTATTATTTATTATTATATTTCAGGAGGGGCACAGCAGATGAAACAACTGGCGGATCAGTGCAATGATCTGGTAGGGCAGACGAAGCATTTGTCATCACGATATCAAGAACTATCGATATTCTACAATCAGGCACATCCCAAACTAGGCAGAAGTAATCAAATGCATACCCCGTACAGGAGGTTTGTGAGACGAAGGTTAAACTTTGAAAATCATTCACCAAATCTGCCAGAACTGCCATTACTGGTATCTATCTCAAATAACATAATTAGCCATCGACCCAAAGAGATAAATAAAGATCATTCACTGTAATTCTAGAAAATCACAAAAAAATAATAAAATATTTATTTGTTTATAACAAAGAGATATGCTTATTTTTCCTCAAGATTTCCCATGAGAATCCATACTATCCGATACAATTGCTTAATTCAAATATTTGTAATGCAATTTTATGATAGTTTCGCTCACATTCTCCCTAGCATACCTGCAAGTTGTTTCAAGAAACCAAATAGAAGGACATGTTAAGCTGAAATGAAAGAGATTATGAGAGTGTATGGAAACTGAGAAAACAATTTTGAAAATCACTCTTCAAAAGTACCCTTTTCCTCACAATCCCTTGTACCTATAAGATATAAGGCATCAATTGACTGCCCTCCTCATCCTCAAAGCTGAAACATTCAAAAGCCGCGATACCGCTTATGAGAAGAAGGTACTTGAGATTAAGGAATATAACATCATTTCTTTTAACATTAAAATTTATTTCACTTGAAATGTACATATATTAGGATTTCAGATCAAAACAAAAGTACTATTCATGCAATACCCTAGCCGCCTTCAATTCTTAAATAATTGATGGAATTTCGGCTTCATGAAGATGAGGTTTCCACATGCCTGTGAGGCCATTAACAGTCTTAGCCGATTTACAAGTCTATTTGGATCAAATTGTGAATTTTGCAAATGACATCTTCAAAACACTCAGTCTTGATTATTTCAGCTTGCTTGACTAAATACTGATCTCTTGAAGGAGCATCTTCAGAGGGAATATTTATTTGATCATCGATACTTTTATATTTATCCGTTGAATCTGCGATGACTTTATGGAACATTTATCTTCCGTCTCCAAAATTAGGTGTTACAGCACATCTGTCACCATGGCAGTGTAGCAATGTTTCAGGTTGATGTACACTTAGTGATGGTTCACTTAGATGGTACAAAATGCTCACCATCCAACAATGAATTCTGACTCACAGAATTTTTTATATCATTACTACACCTTGCTCAATGAGTTTTAAGACATTCAAGGGATCTGTTCCGTAGAATACGTTGGCATATACAACACAAGCCATCGATGCTTGCCATTATTAATATAGGAAAAATTAAGATTGTAATTTGATTGACAAGTTCTTCTGGAAGCGTGACTCATAGCGAAACCAACTAAATGGATGATAGCACAATACTAAAGAATTACTAGTATAACTTTCTTTATGTATCTATTTATTATACAATTAGTCAATTTTATCTGAATAACCTATCCGCTAAACCACAAATGTAACCACTCAACGCCCGCCTCGGTAGTGTAGATGGTAGCATGTCTGCCTCACGTTCAGTAGGTCCCGAGTTTGAAACTCGGTCAGGGTGTGTTACCTGGATAAGGTTTTGTCCGGGGTTTTCCCTTATCCTAAAAGACGAATGTTGGGTAACTCTAAGCTCCATGGACCCCGGTCGCATGGAGCATCATTTCACTCATTTCATTCATCGTCCGATATGACTAAATGTTGGAGGACGTACATTACAAAAAAAAAAAAAAACAATAGCAACCACTAAACCACAAGTGTAGCCACTTAATCACAAAATGTAACCACTAAACCTTAAAAATATATCCACTAAACCACAAGTGTAACCACTTAATCGCAAAATTTAACCGCTGAACCATAAAAATATATCCACTAAACCACAAATTGATCCACTAAACAATAAAATATATGCACTAAACCACAAATTCAACCACTAAACCACAACATGTAACCACAGCAATCTATATACCTCAGAAATGTTTATTTCTAGTGACATCAAATTTTAGGTCAGAGTTGTCTGTTCTTTAGCTACTACATACTTACGTGATTTAATAATTACCGGCAACATTTTGAGTTAACAAATAAACATTTTTAGAGCAGCCACAGTATTGCAGTGCTTTGAAGTAATCTCCAGAAGTAGCGTGAAACCTTAAGTGTTCCAAAGAATTTGGTATAATGATTTTAAATACAATTAACTATTGCATTTCTACAATGTAAACTTCCCTAAATTTTTTAAAGTGAATATACACATATTTTTTGCGTTAATGTCGAATATTTTCTGTTAAAAAACTTCCAATATGTTACATAGCTACTAATGCCTCTACATGCATTTAACGTACACAGAATAATTAAAAAAGTAATGTTGCAAAAGGATTAAGTATCTCTGAAACTATCTGATATTTAAGCGTTCAAGGATTTAAAGATTCTACATTTTTTTCGAAGTATTTATAAAACATTATACATCCAAATAGTATGATTATATGTTAGATATAAGTAAACTTTTTCAGTACTTACCAGACATTATAATGATGTATCAGCGGTAGCGCACATGAAAAGTATATGCCAACAATTTCGCTAAGCACAATGCCTTCTTGCAAAAGAATGTCGATTTCCGTTGTAGCTCTGATATATGGATTCTTATATATATATTTCCCCAATAGCAGAGGGTGAGCCTTCACGAGATGGAGGCGGGGATATGCTCACAGCCAGAGTAGGATTGTCTTAATTTATTTTAGAAGTATAAAAGGATGTTTCAATTTGTTGTTAGGAAATGTATAAGAAAGAGGCCAAACAGAAAACGTGTTTTACAGGTCAAACACTTTCACTCTCTCCGTTAGATTGTCATCAGTTGTTTACGTCTTCGTGTTCCAAGAATACCTATAGAGTTGTTATTGACATTAAAGGTTTTAAAGTGGCATATTATTTCAGTGTTCGGCAAATGGTATTCATTGTTTTATAACGTTGTATTGTCATCAACATAACACCTGTATCACTATGGAATAGTAATTTTTGATAAAGTTTTAAATAATTAACGATCTAACGCCTGCAAATGATTCAGAATACAATGTATCCAAAAACGAGTGCTGGTTGATATCACTATCTAATATAGTCAAGCAGTATTTACTGACTTGAGTCACTGAGCCTTGCAGCACACCTATTTCTACTTTGGCCATCTTAGATTGTTTCCCATTAACTGACACTACCTGATAATGATTTTCAAGATAGGATCTAAAAATGTTCTGACTCTGTCCCTTTATTCTATAGTTTTCCATCTTTCTCAGCAGTAGATCATGTTTGATGCAATTGAAAGGTTTGCGATGATCATACAAAGTGCCCTGGACTGAGCTTCCTTCAAAAGCTTTATAGATTATCTCTACATACTTGCTGACTGCAAGTATAGTTGACTTTCTCTTTTGATACCTATACGATTACTGAAAAATAAATTGCCTTCTAAATAATTTTAGAGTTGATTTTTGATTAAACATTCTACTATTTTAGCTACTATTTGGATTACTGAAATTGGTCTATAGCTGCTTTCTTTTAATTTAGCACCCTTTTTGAGAACTTTAAATATTTTGGAAAGATTGCTTCTTTGAAACAATCATTTATATAAAAGGTCAAAGGGCTATGATATAATTCCTTAACAACATTTTTGGACAGGTCATAAATGTCTCTCGTTCTTGAATTTTTTAGTTTTGCTACTACTTTAACAACTTCTATACACGTAACTTCCCTGAGTGTAAAACATGGATTAGCTGGAACGTTGCTGATGACATTTACAGAATTCCTGGCCCCTGAATTTATTTGTGTAGAGATTTCTTTTACCGCCTATGAAAAATCTGTTGACATTATTTGGATTAAGGCTTTCCTCAATATTATTTGTTCTCTTAATGTTATTTCTTCTAGTTACAGAATTTATAATTTCCCATGCTGCTTTTAAGTTTTCTGAATTCTCATACTCTTTGATTTGGTTCTTGCTTAGCCTTTATTATACACTTCCTATATTGCTTTCTGTAATCCCTTATGATATTTAAGTGCTGTTCTGTTGGGTTACTTTTATATATACTGTTAATAATGTAAATCTGTCTAAAATAAGACCTGAAGCTTTTCTGACAGCAAATATATTCAAGATTTTCTTGGGAAATGCCAGGTGAAAAGACAATTAGAAATAGACATTTTGGGAGTGTACATCGCTCCCAGCAGGATATGAATGAATAAGATATGTTATGAACATTAAATTGAGATCACAAAAAATCAACGACAAAACACTACCAATACTTGCATCCCTGAGCAGTAAATTAAATACCAGGTCAGGAGATGATGTGAGTGTAGAACATTAATTAGGTCATAGAAACGTAACTACTTAATTTGATGAACAAGCTGTATAGATCTGTGCATTAAATGAATGCCCTATTCTTGCTCGTTTATTCTGGTTTGTCTTATAATGCAGTACACTGCCAGAACTCCATTTTGTCTTTTACTGGTCTCAACAGATGTTTAATCTTTGGAGGTGGCTTGTGGATGGTTCTGATGTATTTGGTGAGAATTCTGATTCTGCTGGATAGGTTGCCAGTAAACGGGCTGGAGGCTGTAGTGGTAGGCTTATCTGATGCTTGCTGTATTTCTCTTTCTTAGCTCTGGTGATTGATGCTTTGTTTTATTTGGAGTAGCCATTTTGATGAAAGTGAGTCTCAGGTGCTGTAGTTCCTGTTTATGCGGCTAGGATCAGAGATAGACAAAGCTGTGTGGGCCAGAGTATTGAGAACTCAGTCGTTGAGACTTATCATAATTTTGCTTGATTTTCAAATTAAGTAGTTAGGTTTCTATGATCTAATTAGTTTTATAAACTCGCATCTCCTGACCTGGTATTTAATTTACTGCAGCCTTTTGTTCAGGGATGCGATTATTGGTAGTGATTTGTTGATTTTTTGTGTTATCTCGATGTAGTGTTCATAACATTTCTTATTCATTCATATCCTGATGATGGGAGCGATGTACATTCCCGAAATGTTGATTTCTAATCATCTTTTCACCTGGCTTGTTTCTCCGAGACTATCTTGAATAAATCTGTTTTTCTTTTACATAAATGTTGTACAATTTTTTACATTTACTACTAAACTGATTTAAAACTGCAACAAAAAATAATTCAAACAGTTTTCAGCTGTTTTTGCCTTATCCCCTAATATTTCTTCACAATTTTCTAATGTAAAACTCTCTTTAAGCTTATCTACACTGCTCACATTCACATCTCTGACCTCCTACTTCTCTCTTAGGATTATTTTCAACCTTAGATATATCTATTTCCAGGTATAAACCAGTGATCTAATATCCCATGATCCAAAAGTTTTAAGCTATAAGTCTGTTGCTTTAAATTTGTGATCGTGTTGTGTAAACATGCTGTACCTCTTGTGGGAAGTTTGTTTGCACAATGGTAACCCATCTGTTGTAATAAATTTTGAAAAATGTACTGTGTGATGTCTTGTCACATCAAACTGGGCATTAATATTGTCCTATTTTTCTGTTTCACATTTTTAGCATTTGTCTCCATGGTGATCTGGTGCTTGATATTTCATCTTCAGAAGAGTGCTATGTTAGATTCTGAACTCTGCTGCATTAAAATTCAGAAATGGAGGACACTGTAGCTCTAATCTTTTATTAGTTATCAGTCAGTTGTAATACTGATCTTTATGAATCAAACTTTTAGATTTTTAGACGATTAAAAAGAGCCAAATTTTCATTTGAAGGGAAGCAAAAAAGCATATGCAGACAAGTTGTAGATAGTGGAAAGCTGTTCAGTAACAATGTGTGCATAGGTGTATTCTATTTCTTTGGATAATACACTTGAAATAATAAACTAGTTAGCATTAAGAACTTATTTCTTTGATAATTGCAAGAATTTGTTAGAAAAATATTCTGCATCTAGGAAGTTGTTGTAGATGCTTCAGTATGAAAGAAAAGACGGAAGCTATTAGTCCAATAACTAAAAGGAGCAAAATGTATTTGACATATCATCATCATCATCATCATCATCATCATCATCATCATCATCATCATCATCATCACACGTACTCCTAAAAATTAAGTTAATTGATGGAAATTGTTCCTCCATGCTAGCCGTATATAGGCTAAGGTTTTTTATAGACCTTAAACCTGAAAAATTCAATTCCATTGCAGGGATTTGAACCATAGATCTCCCAGTTTCCATTTGGTTGCTCTTAACCTTTCAGCTACCATGGCAAAGGTGTTGTCATGACATTAAATTCTCCATTTGACTTGTGTTTTCCCAGTAAACTGCTAGGGGTCCACATATTCAAGATACAATTGGGAAAACATAAAAGTCAATTGGAGAATTTGTCATGATGGCACGTTGGTCATGGTGACTCAAAGGTTAAGAGCGACCGGACGGAAACTGGTAGATCTGTGGTTCAAATTACAGCCATGGTATTGAATTTTTCAGGTTGACTACCTATTCCTAAAAAATTTGCTCATTTCTCAGACATTTATTTTCCTAAAACAGCTGTAAACATTAAAGTAAAAATAAATTCAGATATACACATTGCATTTAATAAAAACAAAAATATTTCTTCTGAAGACCAGCACGTGTAGACAGAATATATTTCAGTGCACTTACTATTTCAAGAGTTACTTAAATATTCAATCAGCAAGAACATATGTATGCATTCCTTCACACTGGTTAAATTCAATACACTGTAGGTATCATTGAGCCTGATTACTTCTAGCATACCTAATTTTGTATTAGAAATTTTCTTTGTATAAACAGTCTCAATTTTTATCCATTGAAGCAGTCTTTTCTTTAGTTGAGGTTAGACAAGGTGGGAGAATTTGATTTATCTCAGTCCATAAATTTTCTATTGGGTTTAGATCTGGACTCTTGACAGCAAATGTACTTTTGGGCAGTTATATAACCATTCCCTGACTATATATACCTGGTGCTTTGGTTCATTCTGATAAAACTAGAAAGTATTTAGTTCTAATTTCTCCACACACTGCTGAAAGTTTTCTCTAAGAAAATAGATATACTGGTGCTATCCAGTGTTCTCAGTGAATACTAAATTTCACATTAAGATAGTGCAAAATCTGGCTCTAATAGAAAAATTAAAAAGTATAACTGCAGTGCAAATAGCTGCAATAATCCACCCATTTATCATGGAGAGAAACAATTCTTAATTTTATATGAAGTTACAAAGGCTCCATTTTAATAAAAAATATCAAAACACAATAAAATAAACAATAAGTAAATAATCATCATCATTGGTATGACAGCCCTGTGTGGGCCCTAGCCTTCTGTAGAAGCTTTCACCAAAGCCACACTTCTCCAATTCCTTATACAGACTGACACCAAAATGAAAAAATACTGCTTCCAAAAAGTCCCATCTCAAATAGAAACGAACCAGGAACATCAGTTAGTTGAAAATATCACAGTGAAGATATGTCATTACAGCCGAATTAAAATTAACTCTACAAACGGTTTATACAGGTTACCCAAAACAAGAATGATTACATATTTACAAATATAAGAAAGTTTATAAAATTAGTTGGGAATAATTGTTGATAAAACTATTTGTAGACAGCTTTCCACATCTGTCACATGCATTTTTATTTTTTGATGGACTAGTTTCAGGAGCTGTTGCTTCCATTTTCAACCTTCGACTTGATTTGTCACATACCCTTACAAAATTGAGCTGAAACTTGGTAAACAGGTGAATCGTCAGAAGTTGAAACAGTTATTTTATGTTGTCCCCAAAGAGTTTCAAATATTGTATTATGTGAGGTTAAGTAGAGTGAGTCATGCACAGAGAAGCTATGTAAGTGGAAATGACGTCACAAAAGTGTTGAATAACAAACTTATTTGTGATTGGTGTGACGCGTATATCGTAAAACGTGGACCAATCAGATATAAAAGATTTTACGTTGCCATGGAGGATATTCAATATTCCTCTAGGGGGGTCGAGTTATTAGCGAAATGCTAATGTGTAGAAGGAGATGAACTGGTTATTCTTCTCCTAACAGTCGCCGTGAACGGATGTAAAATTCTATTCTTAAACGCCGTTGTGTGCGGAAGAGTATAAGTTTATTCTCGTAACAATCATCGAGTATAACTAGATAATCTTTACATTAAATATCATTGCTAGAAGACACACAATTTAATTATTATACACGGTAGTGAACAAACGTATAAAACTTTTGATTCTTGCACGCATCCAGATATAAACGCGTCACATCAAGTGAATCTTGTGTAAGAATAGTGTTATAAATATTGTATCATACATTTTGTTCGAACTGGTGTTAATTGAAGTAAGGAAATAAAAGTTTCTACATTATTTAATACAGAGGAAAATGATTACTCATTTTACGTAAAATTTCCTTCCGCCGTACCACCCCTGTAAAAGAAGATATCTTGCTCAACCGACTGAAGCCACGCTGAGGTAAGCTGGGACTTCAAGAACCATCAATTCCAACCCTGTTCCAAATGGTCACCTCAACGAGGGGCATAAATCGTCATCCAACGATACGAAACGACGTAAATTCAGTTCCAAAATGGCGCCCAACGTGGGGCTCGAATAGGCAGAAGGAGGATTACACCACAGGAGAATAAATAGTGTAATGGACAGGTAACTTTGATTCAAGAAAGAAGAAAAGTGAGTACGGAAAAATCTTAATAGATAATTAATAGAAAAAGTGACAAAATTATAATTTTCATTTTTTTTTATGTTATTAAGAAAGGGAAAAATATTACCTAAAATGGAAGGTAAAAAATTAACAGACAATAAGAATAAAAATGTTGGGGAAGGAGTGGAAAGACTAGTTAGTGATAAGAGAGCAGAAATACAAGAAGTCAGGGAAGTAGTGGAAGGAATGATTAGTGGTGATGCAGGAACAAGTAGAACAGAAATTATGCAGAGTAAAGTTAATGAAATGATAATAGACAGGTTAGAGAAAATGATGAGTAATTTTGATGCTAAAATGGATAATTTAAGACAGGAAATAAAACAGAATTCAGAAAAGGTAGATCAAAATTCAGAAAAGGTAGATCAAAATTCAGAAAAGGTAGATCAAAATTCAGAGAAGTTAGAAGCTAGGATAGATCAAGGTTTAGGTAACCTAAGAAATGAAATTGAGAAAGGAAGAGAAGAGTGTAGAGAAGGCATAAAATCTTTAAAACAGAAAATAGAATCTCATGATGGAGAAATGTCTAAGTTAAAAGAGATGTTTCAGGAAATGAAAATAAGTCAGGAAAATGTAGTAAAAGATATAAGAAGTGAATTGGCTAAGGAGTCAGAAATCCTTAAGCAACAACAGGTAGAATTTGTAGAAAAACAAAAAAGTAGAAATAGGGGAATTAGAGAATAGAATAAGACAAGAAATAGATGTAGTCTTATTAGATAATTCACGGAAATACCATGAGGAAAATATTGAAATACAGAATAATTTTGTAAGAGAGGTAAATAGTATCAGAAATGATGTTAAACTAATTGCTACTGAGGTGCAAACACAACAAGATGAACTAAAAGTTAAATATGATGAAGTCAGTAAGTTGAATAGTGAAATGATTACAAGAATAGATTTGGCACAGGAAAGTTTTGAGAGAGAGAAAGAAAACATTAGCAAGCTGAATCAAGTTGTGATTGCATTACAGGCAAGCAAAATTTCTGAGAACCAGAGGGTAATAAAATCTAAGAATATTACATGTATTGACTTACCTGGTAATTCAGGTAATATTGTACAAAACTTAGAGAATTATTTGGAGAGTGACGATACAGAATCTTTGTCACCTGATTGTGAAGTAAATGGTAATAGACAAATACAAAACATGCACACACATACACAGTTACACAGTCAAGGTAACACAAATTGTACAAATTATTTGTTGCATGACATAAGTCCACCTACTTTCGAAGAAGAATCGGGAGACAATCCCAAAATATTTCTAAAGGAATTAGAAGAATATTTTAAAATTAAAAAGATTCCAAATGAATTTAGGATGATGATTGTTAAAAGGTGTTTGAAGAAAAATGCTTTAGAATGGCTGAGGTTAACACTAGCATCACATGAAACGTATAGTATGTTTAGGAATGTGTTTATAAATAGGTTCTGGGGTCCAGAAAGACAGAGAAGAATTAAAGTCGAACTGGCCACTGGTAAATTCGAGTTCAAGAAGGGTGTGTCCATGACTGAATATTTCCTAAAACTTGCTAACAAAAGTAAACTTGTGAATCCAGATATGTCAGAAACCGAGATCGTGAATATGCTAATACGACATTATCCACCACACATTAGAAACCACCTAATTGTGGCTAAGCCCGTCGACTTTACTGATATGATTGAGTTATTATCAGAATTTGAGGCTCATAACCTTAATTCTGATTCTACTCATAGTCAAGTTGATCCTGACAAGACTCATATAGAACAAAAGCAAGTAAATAGACAGGAAGTAAGACCAATATTCAGGGAAAATCACAACCATACTAACCAAAACCAAAATAGTTTTAACCAAAATTGGGGCGGGGCACGTTCAAGAGACAACTATGAACGAAGAGAGTACAACCCCAGAAAGACATATGAATCGGTAGTGCCAGGTATAGGAAGGAGAATTCCAAATACTCCTAGGAGGAATTATAATAATAACCAACCTGTGGGAAATGTGAGGAGTAATCAGGTGAATCAACTGAGGTTTTACAGGGGAAATAACCTAAGAACAGGTTATCAAAGTAGAGGAAGAGGAACTAGCATCGAAGACTCTTCATTAAGAGATTTTGGGGGTCCTAGGTTTGAAAGGGCAGACAATAACCTAGAAAGGACACAGACTCAGGGAATAGAAGGAGAAATAAATAACGGTAGTACCAACCCAACTGCTAGTGTAACTACCGACCGCACTAATGCGGAAAACTGAGTACCAAATCATTTTGTGCCTTGGAAAGTGGTTCGGTAGAAATGACACAGGGCAAAATCAAAATTCAAAATTTACCAGAAGATAAGCTCACTCTCTCCAGAAGTAAAGATCGGGAATTAGTAAATCCACCTCAGATTAACCTTCGTATAGGCGATAGTGAATATAAAGTATTGATAGACACAGGAGCTAGTTCATCAGTAATAAGTGAGAACTTATTCAAGGAATTACTATCCAAGTTTAGGATTGAATATTTAAACGTGTGTAATGTATACTGTAGCACAGCTATTGGGAAAAAGAAAGATAAAGTTAAATATCAAGCGTTAATTCCTGCGCGAATAGATGATTGGAATTTCAATTTTATCGTATTGGTAATACCAAACTTAGCTCGTGATATTATTATTGGCAATGATGTATTGTATGGTTGGCAAAGTGTGATAGATTTCGAAAAACATGAAATGAAGGTCAAAGGAGATAATGAAGTAATAAAAATAAATTTGTTAGAAGAAATTATATTAAAAGAGGATGAGAAGGATAGTATAAATAATGATAGGTTTTTTGTAGAAAATATAATATTATACGAAGAAGATATAATTAATAATGAAGAAGATGATAGTGGTAAAGAGAATTTACTTTTAAATAATAAAGAAAATGAGACGTTTGACCTTGAAGATCATTGTTGCCAAATAAACACATTAAATACCGACACCGAGCGAAAACAAGAAGAGGAAGAAATGATATTCCAAAGAACTTTGAAAGAAAAGTTAGGGAAAACATACAATTTAAATCACGCGCAAAGAGAACAATTGAGGTTATGTATACTAAAGAACAGGAACGTTTTTAGTACGAAACCTGGATTGTGTAATAAGTACATACATACATTTAAGGTGAACGACATTGCTCCTTATACTCATAAAAGTAGATCTGTGCCTATCGCTATTAGACAACAAGCATCTGAAGTAATAAACGATATGCTAGAAAATGGAATTATAGAGATTTCTAATTCGCCTTACCTAAATCCTTTGTGCTGGGTACATAAATCGAACGGAACACTGCGTATGACGATTGACGCAAGAAAGATAAACTCACTAACACAACCCGATCACTTCAGACCTCTTGGAGTTGATGAGGTATTATCAAAATTAGGACGTGGAAAATATTTTTCAAAATTAGATTTGGTTTCATCGTATTGGCAGATACCACTAGATGAATCTGTTCGAAAATACACAGGATTCAATTTTGGAGGAAAAATATACCAATTCAAAACATGTGGTTTTGGATTATCCACTAGCGGAAGTGCATTACTTCGAGCGTTACATAATATTTTCGGAGATACCATAGAAAATTTCGCTCTACAATATATTGATGATTTTCTTATTTTTGATCAAAATTTCGACGACCATATATCACATCTAAATTATATATTTACAAAATTTTCTGAAAGTGGTATGACAATAAATCTGGATAAATCGCAATTTATTGCCAAAGAGATTGAATTTCTAGGTTATATTATATCTGAAAAAGGCATGACACCGAATCCAGAAAGAATCAAATCGATTGAAGCTATCCCTCCACCAAAGAACATCAAGCAATTAAGAAGATTTATGGGAATACTACAGTATGAGAGTAGGTTCGTTATAAATTATGCCAAAGAGCTTAGTCCTTTGAGGGAACTTCTTAAGAAAAATTCAATTTGGAAATGGACTGAAGAACATCAACAGGCTTTTCAAAACGTGAAAGAATTATTTAAAAATGCCATTCTTTTGGAAAGACCCATTCAAAATCAACCATTCAATATATATTCTGATGCTAGCATTCAAGCTTATGCAGCTGTACTAACGCAGATTGATGTATCTGGAAATAATCACGTAATTGCTACTGCTTCCAGAGCATTGCACAAAATAGAAGCTAATGCTTGCATAACCGAATTGGAAATTGGAGCTATATATTTTGCTTTACAAAAATTTAGGCAATATGTGTACAATACCAAAGTTATTGTGTATACAGATCACATTAGTTTATTATTTATAAAGAAATGTAAATTAACTAGCTCAAAAATATCTCGTTATATTCATGAAATTACTTCGTATGATATTGAGATTAGGCACATTCCAGGAAAAGAAAACATCTTTAGTGATTTATTATCAAGACTAAGATTGGAAGGGGAAATCCCAGAAACGTTATCACATCCACATCATGAGATTAAATTGTTCGAATTAAATTTTAAATGGAATAAAAACCTAACCCAAAAGTTTAAGAATATTTCGGAAACCCAACAAAATGATTCAAAATTGTCTTTATTGCTACAACATGTTCCAGAAATTGGAGAAAATATAAATAGTAACATAGCAAAGAAAAATGGTATTCTTTACAAATTACATGGGGATGTAATACGAAAATGGAAAGTGATAGTTCCGAGTAGTTTGGAAGAAAATGTAATAAATTCTTTTCATCAAAATTTAGCACATTCAGGATGTGAAAAAACTGCTATGACTATAAAAGAACAATTGTACATTAAACATATTGACAAGAAGGTTAGGAAATTAATTTCAACATGTGAATTGTGTCAGAAAGCTAAACCAATAAACGTCAGATATGATTTTGAACCTCAAACTATCATCAGGGATAGAAAGAACGAACTAGTTGCTATTGATGCTCATGGAGAAATGCCAGCTAGTCAACACAATTGCAAATACATTTTTGTAATGTTTGATATTTTTTCTAAATTCGTAAAAATTTATCCTGTACAAAATATCAAAAGCAGAACGTGCGTAAATAAAATTTTAAAAGATTGGATACCAAAGTATGGGCCAATAAAGGCAATATTATCAGACAACGCAACGGTTCACCGGAGTAAATTGTTTACTTCAGAGATGAAGAACAATAATATTAAGATGTATTACTCTTCAGCATATTTTCCCCAAGGAAATCCTTGCGAGAGAGTGATGCGTGATTTAGGCTTGTATTTCAGAATTCTGTGTCATTCTAACCACCGAGGCTGGTACAAATACTGCCATATTATTGAGAAAATCATTAACAATACCCCAAACTCTACTACCAAATTTTCACCAATCGAATTAATGACTGGACTACAACCTGAACCTCTAGTAATAAAAGCACCGACAACCTTAAAAGTAGATGAAATGGAATTGAATGAAGAAGAAAAGTGTGCTGAAGCATTTCGAAGAATAAAAGAAAAAGCAGAGAAAAGATTATCAAAGATACAAAGAAAAGGAGCGAAATGGAATCCTGAAATAAATGATAAAGTTCTCGTAAAGACATTTAATATCTCCAGTTCTAAAATCAAATCCTATTGGAGAATGAATTTGTTATATAAAGGTCCATATAAAATAGTAAGAAAATTTGGGGATCATACGTACGAATTAAGAGACGATGATAATAAAATGATAGGAAAATATCACAAAACACTTTTAAAACCATTCAAAAGCCTGGACACTCACAAGAACAAATGATTAAAAAAAAAATAATATGTTTATGAATTACTGAAAAATGTTCTGTTTTTTATTATTGTGTTCGAATAATTTCTGATTTTATATTGTTATTTTAAATTGTATTAATTGTTCATTGTTGTAATAATGTCTAATTATTGGGGCATTCTTTAGAATATATGGAACAATATTATTGGAAGATTTAAGTTAATTTTCCATATATTCTAAAGAGGGGCATCTGAAACAGTTATTTTATGTTGTCCCCAAAGAGTTTCAAATATTGTATTATGTGAGGTTAAGTAGAGTGAGTCATGCACAGAGAAGCTATGTAAGTGGAAATGACGTCACAAAAGTGTTGAATAACAAACTTATTTGTGATTGGTGTGACGCGTATATCGTAAAACGTGGACCAATCAGATATAAAAGATTTTACGTTGCCATGGAGGATATTCAATATTCCTCTAGGGGGGTCGAGTTATTAGCGAAATGCTAATGTGTAGAAGGAGATGAACTGGTTATTCTTCTCCTAACAGTCGCCGTGAACGGATGTAAAATTCTATTCTTAAACGCCGTTGTGTGCGGAAGAGTATAAGTTTATTCTCGTAACAATCATCGAGTATAACTAGATAATCTTTACATTAAATATCATCGCTAGAAGACACACAATTTAATTATTATACACGGTAGTGAACAAACGTATAAAACTTTTGATTCTTGCACGCATCCAGATATAAATGCGTCACATCAAGTGAATCTTGTGTAAGAATAGTGTTATAAATATTGTATCATACATTTTGTTCGAACTGGTGTTAATTGAAGTAAGGAAATAAAAGTTTCTACATTATTTAATACAGAGGAAAATGATTACTCATTTTACGTAAAATTTCCTTCCGCCGTACCACCCCTGTAAAAGAAGATATCTTGCTCAACCGACTGAAGCCACGCCGAGGTAAGCTGGGACTTCAAGAACCATCAATTCCAACCCTGTTCCAAATGGTCACCTCAACGAGGGGCATAATTCGTCATCCAACGATACGAAACGACGTAAATTCAGTTCCAAAGTTTAACACTATTTATATATGAACAAGCTTAGCCTAAGTGCACAATGAAATATATACAGTTCTGGTTTTATCATGTGACACAATATATTATATAAACATTGTTCTCTGAAATGACCCAGCATGGTTAAATGTTAATTCACATAATATAACTTAATAGGGAAAACTTGATCTCATTAAATTTTTGGTATTTCTTTTTTTAATTAGACAAATTAAATAAGAAAAAAAAAAGATCCATTTTAACAAATTTAGATATTTTAATCAGTTTCTTTATTCAGAAAATAAAACGAAAATAAGTGTTTTTGGGATTGCAGCTATGGTTCCCAAAAAACTGTTTGGCATCTTTAGGGAGGTTTAAGCCAAGAAAGCAGCAATAATGGAGTAATGTATTCATGAAACCATTACCATTAATGTAAAAATGAAATTTTTTCTCCGATTACTTAAGGTGAAAATTACCTGAAAATCAGTCATTGAACAAATCAGCCCCCCCCCTTTTTTAAAGCTATGCTATGCTGTCTACATGTGCACGAAAGATCTTTCCTAATGTATCACTTGGTATCCCCAGGCAAGAGGTGTCAATGTCAATGTATCAATTTGCAGCATTTACTCCCTACACAATAAACATGAAAGTGTAAGCACAAAAGTGAATCGAGAAGATATTGACACACTGCTTCACTCACACTGTTTTTTCAAGAGCTTTTGCTGTTATGTCCTGTGAAAAAACAGTGTGAGTGAAATAGTGTCATCTTCTCGATTCACTTTTGTGCTGCTAAGTTGTGTTTCACTGTCTCTACGCTTCTTTCAGTTTTATACTTTGGATGAAAGTGTAAGCCTGTAATTAAAGCATGTACTTAATCTTTATCTGATATGCCTATACAATATTCAGTACCAAAGGATTCCTGGAATTTAAGCAATAAATATATTTTTGAGGTCCTCTTGAAGTCAACTAGGAAGGTTTTCGTGTCTTGATTTGTTTACATGTTTATCTGTGTCTGTTCTGTTTGTCTTCATGTTTTATGTATGTATCTGTCTTAATGTTTCTGTGTACAGCATAGCTCATATTAATGAGGCCCAGATAATATCACATTTATACAAGTAAGGATTACAAATTTTCAGGACATTTTCACTCATTTTAACATTTTAATGATCTTGGCTTTGTTTGGGTCACACTTTGCTGACAGCAACAACTTTATACTATGTAACTCCACAATGATGTTCCAGTGAGCACAACTGTGGAGATGTGTAGCTTTGAAAGAATTATAACATTTTGTTTTATTTTTGAAAAATTAAGTTTCCAAATTTTTGTACAAATACAGAATATCTATTCCTAAATAAAATACATTAATTGTATTGTGTTTCAGCCTTTATTTTATTTAGTTGGTAAACTTCAAACTATTAAACAGTTTAACACACACACTGGTCAACATCCTTCTCACAACAGAAGAATACAAAACAGAATACAAAAAAAAAAAAAAAAAAAATAGCACAAAAAATGACTTCCCCAAATCATTAGTAGACAAAAAAGTAAACTAGCAAAAAAGCTACTAAAGGAAACCACAAACCTCTCAGCTACAGAAACTAAGATCTTCTAAAACTTCACTTATCACCCATGGGCCTTTGATAAATTCAAAAAAGTCTTCAAAAAAACAGAACACTCAATTAGCACCAGCCAACCATTACTCCTTAAAAAACCTAATATGCTCAAAATCAAAGATGCCATCCCATCTAACAAAAAATCTGGTATATACCAAATTGAATGCTGTGACTAGTAAAATTTATATAGGAAAAATCAATAAATTTAGAAAAAAGAGCAAAGGAACACTTTAGGAACATACAATACAAACAATTAGAACAATCAGCAGTTGCCACTCATTTTTGGGAAAAAAGCACAACAAAAATTCAGAACCAAAACTACTTAAACACACAAAAGGTAAACAAGAACTGTCCACTTGAAAACAAGTTTTCATTTCAAAAAATACAAACAAAGTATTCAATTTCGACATTCCCTAGAAAGATTTATTCAGCAAGTTCTTGAACCACCACCAGAGACCTCCAACAAAATATCACCAGCTACACCACAGAGCCAGTTGATGTCCAGTTGATAATGGAGGAAAGTAGCCTCCGAAACATGTTCTGGGAAATTTAAGTGTTTAGTGTCATTAATCAACTCACCTTAAATTTTATTACAACACTGTTTTCAACACTTCCATGAAAGGAAACTATTAATATTGTGACTTGTGGGTTCGTAGAATTAAAAGGCTGAGTTGCAGAAATTCAAATCATTCTTTATTTGCGTAGAGATACTCACAGGAGCAGTATTACGTCACATACACAATTACAATCTTCCAAGGTCGTTGACCACAACAAAGAGTTCACTTCCAGAACACGAGTTTCAAATACAGCTCTCATTACGACACTTTACAGCAACACTCTGTTTTACGGCTGTTTATGGCTACAACTCCTGTTTTCCTGTCTTTACTGGTGTGTAATAATGGATTCACGACACTGCTCCCTCCTCAAGCCTGGTCATTCCAAACAGCACCATTTAGCGGGTCAGACGATCCAGGTGTACAAACATCTTTCCTAGGGGCACCTTCTGGATGCGCTAGACCATGTCGTTAATCCTCTTAATCACCCGGTACGGTTCTTGCCACGGCTGTTGAAGTTTCGGGCAGCATCCCGTGGTCTGGGTAGGGCGGTACAACCAGACCAGGTCACCTAGCTGAAACCATTGGCTGTTGGCTTGCCTGTCGTATCGGGTCTTCATGTGGTCGCTTGCCTTCTGGATGTTCTGACGAGCCATCTCATGCATGTCGTGGAGATGGTCCACCAGGTTCTCCACATACTCATTTGCTGGCTGTTTTGCAGCCGGGGGGCTCCCAAAAGCCAGGTCACAAGGGAGGCATAACTCTTGATCTGAAATATGATAGTTTACTTTCATCCTCTGCCCAATTCTGTAATCTAGTTTCTAGGATTCCTGTGTATATCTTTCCTAAAACTGACAAACTAATACCTCTATAATTAGTTGGATATTTAACACTCCCTTTCCTTTTATAAATAGATACAATTATTCTCAAAAACTATTTGTGGTTGGTTTTTGAGATTAATTTTGATGTCACTGTTACTAAATTCCTCCAAACACATATAACATATAGCTACAATTATACTTGTCTTCCAGCTATGTGGTACCTTTGCTTCTTCAAATATAATATTCATGAGGTTAACCAGGTTTCACTTATTGTTTCACTTATTGGTGTGTGATCAGAAGTCGGATCATACTCTGTCACTTTAATATAGCTCCTAGACATACCCTTTCTGATAAAAAGGTCTGTTAAATCAGGTATTTTATTTGAATCGGAAGGCCAGTACGTTGGTTTCCCTGATGAGTGGAATTTGCACTCAGCCTCCATTCCTGCTTTATACAAGGATATTCCTTTAGGTGTAGTCAATCTTGAACCCCGATAAGTGTTCTTAGCATTGAAGTTCCCACGAATAATACATTTTTCCCTAATTTAGTAAACAAGTAAGGATATTCATTTCTTTGGATGTTAAACCAAGGACAATATATAGCAGATACATTGAACTCTGCATTTTTCATGTAAACACACACTGTAGTGACTTGCATCATATCAGTCTGTATTTTTATTTCTTCATAATGTTTGTATGAATCTTTTATTACTGAGGAGCCACCTCTTGCTGCATCTGAAGGGTGGGTAGTATGATAAGCTGTAATGCCTCTGATTCTTAGAAAAGATTCTTTTGTTAAATGTGTTTCCGATATCAGATGTCTATCTTTTCATACTTCAGGAATAATTTTAGTTCTTGAATCTTTGGCTGGAGGCCATTCGCATTCCATGTTGCTATATGGAGACAAGTCGTTTGTATTTAATTGCACTTTTATTTTTTATAATATTCTCCATTTTGTTTAATCTGACAAATATTATTTTATTTACCAAACTTTGTTCATCTAATTTATGTAGAATGAGTTTTAAGGTGTCATCTATCAAAGAATCTTAGATTACTTTAGATTACTTTGTTCTTTCTTGGCGTATGTTTTTGGCCTTGTAGTTTCATTACTTTCTGAAACATATGTCCTCTTTCTATTTAATCTCGATCTATCATTGCTTGAGTTGATCAATAGAAAGTTGATTTTGCAGCCATATCACATCTTTTTTGAAGTTCAACAGCTACCTCACAACCTCTATAGTTTGCTGAGTGCCTTCCCTTACAATTAACACACTTTGGAGCACTTTGTCTGCTCATTGTGCAGTTCTTGGTTAAATGCTTTTCGGCGCATTTCACACAACTCAGTTCTTTTTTGCAATATGCTTGAGTGTGGTCAAAGCCCTGGCACCTTTTACATTGTGGAATCTTTTTGAAAGCTGTCCTCATAGGTTCAAGCTTAATCATATTAAAATTAGATTTGATATTATATATCCTTTTAAGGTCTTCCTTGTTATCGAAGGTTAGCATGAAAAGTGGACGTCCTCTTTTGATCCAGATGATCTTGCCCTTTTCATTTTCACTCAATTCTTTCTTTAATATATTAACAGCATTCTTTATTTTAAAGTTCTTTCTGTGTAGATCTTGAATAATCTCATTTATTTCACAAGATGGGTGTAATCTCTAATCATAACTCAAATGGGTCTTTCATGTTTGTTTTCGTAGGTATACCACTGGAACTTTTCAGAATCAAGTTTGTGTCAGAGCTCTATATGTATCAGTCTTGTACATTAATTTTCAAGGCATCATTATTTAGAGTAACTACTTTAAATTCCTGATCCTTTACTGATTTTACAAGTGTTTGCATCTCCAACTATATTGATTGGTGGAGGTAGTTGCTCTTTATAGCCATTCTTTTTAGAAATATTTCTAGTCAAATTTGGTTTTGCTTTTTCCATTTCTGGAGATTCTTCAGCTTTTCTCTTGTCTGGCTTCTTTTTCTTGAGAATCCAGTCTGTTTCACGTTGTACTTCCTCTTTGTCTGTATATCCTTGTGTTCATACTTTCAACTACACATGCCGAGGCTTCATTATCATGCATACAAGCTTTCCAAAGTTTAGTTTTCAGCTTTAAGTGAAGAAACCTGTTTTCCGCTGACTGTTTGTCGGTGGAAAAAGTTTCATGGTAATAATGAGCCTTGCTAAGCAGTTAATGATAGCGCGGCTATTGTAAACAAGCATCGGCAAGCAAAGATAGCTGAGGTAAAGGACTTGCCAGCATAGATTAAGTTATGCTTCTGGAATGTGATAGAATATTTGGTTTCTTTATTCTTCCAGAAATTTCTGGACTGATAGATATTGTTCAGGATCTGGTTTATTTTAGAACAATCTAGAATTAAGAATTAGGTATTTAAGGATGTGACGGCTCGCAAAGTAGTTGTAAACAGTGGAAGTTGAGTAAGCTGTTTGTTATTGCATCGACCTTGGTAGACTGATTGTGTACGTAACGTAATACTGCTGTAATCTATAAGTGCAATTCTACGGAAATAAAGAACATTTGGAATATCTGCAACTCGGCCTTTTAATTCTAATTCTAATTCAATATATCTCTTTGTGATACAAATATACAATTAATTTTATCTGACTAATCTATCCACTTAACCACAAAATGACAAATGTAACCACAGAATATGCTTTACACTTATCAGTTCATCAGGCACGCGACTAAAAGTGACCTCACAGAATCGACCCAATATTTTAAAATCTCTCAAAGAGGTCGCTTAGTTTCCCGACATTTTTCTTCTAGGATAAGGGAAACCCCCGGAAAACCCTTATCCAGGTAACTCGCCCTGACCGAGATTCGAACTCGAGACCTCTTGAACGCGAGGCAGTCATGCTACCATCTACGCTACCGAGGCGGGCTTATTTGGTGTGATAAACTGTAAACAATATACTTTATCATTTACGTTTATATGAAAGGCGGTCGAAGAAGAATTGGATTATAACTTTTATTAGGAGTTTCGCAAAATGTAACATTTGAGCATAACATTTAAACAAGTTACTTTTAGCTTTTTTTCGGAAAAGAAGCAGTGGCAGCTAACATTTCGCTGAACTACCGGATTTTCCTCTTATCTTTCCATCCAAATATGCAGTAGTTTATCGTTTCCATACCGAGTGAGATGGCTCAGGCGGTTTCGTCTGTGGGCCGGGTTCGACTTCCGTGGCCGACTTACCTGACCCATGGGTTTTTCGGAGGTTTTCCCGGATCGCTAGACGAATGCTGGGTAGGTTAATTACATCCCTCGAAATTCCTGTCCCTACATTTCATCTGCATTATCATTTCACATCATCTTTCTCATCTGGTGGTCTCTTTCAGGGTAGAAATCTCGGCGGTGCATGCTCTGAGATAAACTACTTCCTCCTCAAGTAGGTCGGTTGCCGGTCTCTGCGCCTCTGCTGGGACCATTACGGGACCGCCTGCCAGGGACATTTGGGGCTCGGCTGCTGGGCTCATTGCCGTCCCGCAGTAGGGGAGCGTGTCCGTTGTCCTGGCCTGTCGGGGGAAGTCTTTAAGTAAGCTGTAAGGAACCTGCACTGTCGTGGCCCCTTAGGACGGCCGCCCTGTCTCCTCTCGCCTCATCCTTCCTCCTGGGGGTGCCCCAATTGGGGGCATAGGCATAATGGGCCCAGCATGGTGGCCTACGTACCAAATCCCCTCCGAAATGAAATACTAATTCTAAGCCTTACCGACTGCATGCCATGATTTTACTATAAAAGAAAACGTCA
Source organism: Mantis religiosa (assembly GCA_030765055.1). NCBI lineage: Eukaryota > Metazoa > Arthropoda > Insecta > Mantodea > Mantidae > Mantis > Mantis religiosa. The sequence goes on along the minus strand of CM060956.1, from coordinate 43,928,099 downwards.
TTAAACACGGTGGTTGGATTGCAAGACTTCGAACTGATAATCCATTTCAGAAACAATTTTTCAGATACTGCCATTAATATTATTGTTATCGTTCCACTCTTAAAATCAAACTTGATGTAAAAATAGGACCTCCCATAATATACAGGTAACTAGAATGAACCATAACATAATGTGCTGATAATTCGAAACATTTGACTAATCTGAAATAGTAAATAATGCGAATAACTAAAGAAATGAGTAGCATCCGTTTGTGTAGTTTCTTCACATCTTTTCTGAATGCAAACAATGATGAGTAGCTTAGTGATCTCGCCGATAAAATATGCTTTATTTACATTTAGTTTGATTCCAAGGATGAATTGACTGCGGCTTTTATTTCACTTTTTTACAGTGGAAAAACTAAAGCAGGTCTGATAAAAATAAGAGGAATATTTTGAAAATGATTGAAAAGGGAAGCTCGTGCGCTTTAAAGAGATGTGCATTATTTGTGTGCTAAAATTTTGTCCTTTCCTAATTTTAAAAGTTGTTCTAAAGTCATTCAGAATGAAAGGTACCTCGGAAGGATATAATCAGGGACGTATTTAAGGGGGGGTCCAGGGGGTCCGGACCACCCCCCGAAATGAATTGTCATTCCGAACCTTTAATAAATAAACAGTTGAAATAAAACTAAGTTTAAAATGAATTGAAAAAGTTTATTTAAGTTTCTCTTCTTAACATCTCTATTCACTGTACAAAACAAGGCCGCCTAGTGCAATGAAAACTCTTAATAAGTAGATAGAGTCAACATGAAAAATTCAATGCCACGACCAGGATTTGAACCACGGATCTCCTGGTTTTCGTCCACTCGCTGTTACTCCATTTGACTCGTATATTTCCCCGGTAAACCACTAAGGGCTCTCGCATTCCAGATAAACCGTTTGTGGCGACTTACAATTGTAAGTATTTGCATTGTAAGTATTACTGTGATGAAGCCTCGCTTCATCAGCCTCGTTGCATAATTTCATAAGAAACCTAGTATTTTATTTATTTATTTTTAATACTTTAACGTCCTTTAACTGGATAACCATATTGGGCAGTAAATGAAACGGGTGATACCATCACATCAGTCTAGAGCGACTAGAACATAAGATTTACCCGACAATCGTCTTATTAAGATAAGGGAATACCCTGTAAAAAGCCCTATTGAGAAAACTATCTTGATCTCGATTGGAAATCGCTTCTGCGGTGCCCAACTTGCGCTCATATGAGCAAAGGTGGATTTTTTTTTCACTTCACCCCACCTCCTCATGAAAGCATTTCCCTTTTCCTCGCTCTCTCTACATAATGGAACGTTGCATCTTATATTCGCAGACAGTGGGTGGAGGTAAACCCTCCTTCCCCTCACGCAGCAAGGTTGGCCAAGATCTCTTCACTGGGAGTCAGACACGCTACCACCAAACTATGGAGGCAGGCTCCAGTTGAAATCATTTATAACTAAACAGTTTGCCTGATGACGATACGCAATGGAGCAATCGTGCTTTATATGAGTTGCGAAATTGTGAAAACCAGAGAGACTCATGTCAGTGTACGGGAGTACGGGATCAATGTTTATTGCATCTGCCACGTGCTTAGTAAGCACAAACGTGTTACATTCCATTTAAAAAGTTGATATTGAGATGTCATCAGGAATGCAAGTTTTAAGGACACCAGAACAGGGGGAAAAAAACTTAAAAATAAATGTCTGCGCGCGCGCTCCAGAACCCAAATATTGGAGGAATATAAAATGTAGGATTTAATTTCGTTATCTTTCAAGGATGCGAAACGAAAACTTTCAATAAAATCGTCCGAAAATGGCTTTAATAATTTTAATTTAAACACTACATATTTAAGATAGCTGCATAACAAATAGAATGCCTATTGTGAATTTTCTGAGGATAAACTCTGAAGTTTGCTTTACTGGAAGTGAAGTCTGTATAACTATTCTAAACCTAACAGATAAACGAAAAGTTACTGCACAAGTAACTCGTTAAAATACACAAATAATGTCAATTAAAATAATGTATTGCAAAGTTAACTAATTCCGATATATTATTTGTTAGTGATTAAAATTCTCAGATACTTACTTAAAGGTATGTAATTTTTAACTTCTAAGATCCTATTTCCTTTTTCATTCAAGGAGAACTAATACTTCAAATGCATCAATTAGTGGTTCGTTTTTAAATATCTGATTGCTGCTTATATCACTTTATCCCAGGTATAAGAACAAATAATGCAAGGCCTTTTTACAGACTTTATCCAAAGAAACAAGACAAAAACAAGCTTATCTGAGAACAATTTGTAGAAGATTGGGTGGAGAAAGTAATGTGAATGTAATATATTACATCTGTTTTTAGTTTTACTAACATGATAAAAATACATCCCTGATTAATTATTAAAAGCAAAGTAATTCAACGTAGATTTTTGGACCCCCCCCCCCCGGAAATTGACTTCTGAATACGTTCCTGGATATAATCAAGGTTGACAACTTATGTATATTATATATGCACTTACATATACACTACTATATATAGTATATATGTAGCATTTTATTTAAAGGTTTAAGCTGAGTCGTTTATGAGAAAATAGATTATATTTTCGCATATATGCGGGATAGTTACGGAGATGTTTCTTTCTTGTAAGCAATTGATCTTCAATACCAAGTTTGGTATTTTAGACTTCTCGTCTTTGAGTTATGACGTTCAAACACGCTTATTTGTTATTGTTCAGGGAATCTCTAAACATTTCCTAATTCTGGATATAGTATTTTTTTTGGCAAAATGTTTTACCTTCTTTACCTACTGTGCGACACCAGAGAGAAACTAAAAGAGCTGTGGAGGAATAGTTGGAATACTGGCTAATAAATGATAGGGCAATAAAGAGGGCCATGTCAATTGTAACTCGTCATATTTTCTCGTAGTCATGGAAAAGCATCAGTTTTTGTTCTTATACATGGAAATTGCCAAATTAAGTTTGTGTTAAGGCGTCTATTTTATTTGAATGCAGATTTATAAACGAATGTCCCGATCTTGAGCAGCAGTTCTAATTATATACTTATGTAAATAATGAATGCTTTTATCGACCTTTCGTAAATATTTGTAACCTGGACTTTTTGAATTTGATAGCACGTTAGAGGTGACGAGAACTGGTGAACTACCGATCTCAAAACATGTAAAGATCGTTGTCTCAGATGGTAACTTACAGAGAAATTTAGCTGCATAGCTGCATCCGCCACTATAGTCTACAACTCTGCCACCCGCAGCTAAAACGGTGCAGTTTATCTCCGAGAGAAGGAACACTTCGTGTCTACCAAGCTGTTTTGCCATTGACCTCTTTCTGAAACGGAGAAGTCGTCGAGCTCCCAGATGAAATTTTCTCCTGCGAACATCGCTTTGAATGCCTTCTTGTGGCAGCCGTAATCGGTACTGGTGTCAATCGTCATATTGGTTTGAAGAGTAGTTTAGAGAACTTTGAGGAAAACCTCGACCTATTGGAGCATGCAACGAGGGCAAAGTTGAAGGATTTGTACCTTAACCGAGCAGGAAAGACGAGGTTGATAAACCTTCCTATCGTATCTTACGGACGTTTTCAGTCATACAGAAGTCGCGCAGATGTTTTAGGCCGATGTCATCTTGCTGCTGCTTCTTTTTGGAGTGAAGATCTCCATGGATAACGATGAAGAGAATAATGGAACATCTGGTGAGACATTTAAATGTGATTGCCACTAACCACATGCTAAGACTCTGAACCCAAGTTGTGTCTTGGATAACTCTGCGGATACCACCAAAGGTAGCACTCACACCAAAGCCTCCAAACGAATCTGCTGCCTTTGCACATAGGATACAACTCTTGCTGGAGGTGACGAATGACAACACAATGTACTTCCACCCTAAACTGGGAGAGAATGGACTGATCCCTCCGTCATGTTTGGAATCGCCCCGTCTGAACTAAACACATTTGTCATTGTGTGATAAGTGAATGTCTAAGAAAGGCCTGACAATTGCCCTATGTGATGAAAGAGCTGAAAATATCCACATTACTGCATGACTAATTGGACTTTTGCAAACACATCAAACTGCCTTTTTAAACTAAATAAAATGTAATTTACAGAGAAAATAATCATATATAGCACATGTTTACAAACAAATGTCTATAGAGTTTTATTTGACTACTTTCCCATACAGATTTCTTAACCATTACATGAGAACACCCACTTTAAAGATGTGACAATCCCTTTAGGTTAATATATTGTTATTCCCATATTTGTTAGAAATTCAAATGTTTGGGAATTGTGAATAGTAGTTTGGAGTGCAGGCATATTCTTAAAATCTTTATGTTCAATCCTTAGAAATTGGTTAACTTAAATGCCCAGTTTTGTATTACAGCGATACTTTGCTTTTCAGTTATGCTGTTTAGTTGCATGGACGCACACATACACAAATCTCCTAAAACTTTTGGTTTCAGGAACCTCCAAACATGCATTTACACTGAAGTTTTGGTATCAAAATTTTGAGTAGAATGCAATACCTCTACCTACAATGTATGCAAGAGGTAGACAAACTATGAATGGGGGTTTGTAAGAGTAGAAGCTGTTTAATATACATCTTGTAATAATTGAAAGTGCCTTGCTGGTTTACGAGCTATATGGATTAATGAAACACAAGTTAATTTATTAAGCTCATAGGTAATAAAATGTATCTGTCCAAAGCATATTACCATGTGGCATTGCATTGGATCACTACAATACACGATTTTCTTTAAAGTTCATTTTACTTTCTGTATCACATGCTTGTAGAGATACAGGAAGTAATGCATCAAATGCCAAATACAAAACATACTCTCAGGAAAATGTTCAATTTGTAAATTGTGAACTAAAAGCGTTGGATTTAATAATCATGCAAAGAAGCGACATGAAGGTTAAAAAAAAAAAAAAATACCTTGCTAAACTTTTCACCTTCTTTTCTTTCTTTCTTTTTTTTTTTTTTTTTTTTTTTTGCTTTTTTTTATACATCTGATGATTGAGTACAGTATCAAAAGCTTAATACAATTAAATGGACAATAAGTGTATATCTTGAGTTTTGAAATGAAGTATGAATTTTGTGTTATTTGAAAGGGTTTCAAACCATAGGAATAGACTAAAGCTGAATATAGAAACAAATATAGAGATTCCTTTCTCAGATGTGTTGAAAACAGTGTTGTTATAATAAATTAAATTTAAAGGGACCACCAAACTTCAGGTTTAGCAATGGGCAACCCCCTATCACACTTCCTGGCCGATCTGTACATGAGTGCATTAGAAATAAGGATCACCAAAGGTTTCCCTTGGATGTTCAAACTCTGGCAACAGTATGTAGATGACATCTTTGCAATAGTACCAAAAAAACACATCAGTGATGCACTAAAACTTCTAAATATTCAAGAAAAAAGCATCAAGTTCACTGTAGAAATAGAAAAAGACAAGTATTTACCATTTTTGGATCTAAAAATAATGAGAAATAAAAACAGACTAAATTTTAGCATTTACAGAAAACCAACACAGACAGACAATTACATAAAAGCTAATGGCTACAACCCAAGATCCCACAAACAGGCAATTTTCAATAGTTTAGCACAAAGACTGGTCAACATCCCTCTCACAGCAGAAGAATACAAAACAGAATACAACAAAATTATTGAAATAGCACAAAAAAATGACTTTCCCAAATCATTAGTAGACAAAAAGGTGAACTTAGCAAAAAAGAAGAAGCTAATAAAGGAAACCACAACCCTCTCAGCTACAGAAACTAATATGATTTTCAAAAAATTCACTTACCATCCATGGGCCTGTGATAAATTAAAAAAAGTCCTCAAAAAACAAAACATTCAAATAGCACCAGTCAACCATTTCTCCTTAAAAAACCTAATTTGCTCAAACATCAAAGATGCCATTCCATCTAACAAAATATCTGGTATATATCAAATTGAATGCAGTGACTGTAGTCAAATTTATATTGGCAAAACCAAAAGAAATTTAGAAATGAGCAAAGGAACACTTTAGGAACATACAATATAAACAATTAGAAACATCAGCAGTTGCCACACATTTTTGGGAAAAAAACCACAACATAAATCCAGAACCAAAACTACTAAAACATACATCAGGAAAACAAGAACTATCCACATGGGAGCAAATCTTCATTTCAAAAAATAGGAACAAAGTATTCAATTTCGACATCCCCCAGAAAGATTTGTTCAGCAAGTTCCTTGAACCGCCACCAGAGGAGACCTTTGACAAAATGTCGTCAACTACACCAATGAGAACCAGTCAATGTCTGGTTGAGGATGGAGGCAAAGTCTCTGAAACATGTTCTGGAAAAATTTAAAAGTAAGTGTTGTTTAGTGTTATTAATCGACTCCCTTTAAATTTAAAATATAGAGATATTAAAACTTACAATTTATTCAAAAAATACTTTTCTTGGGAGCAATCATTTTAAAAGTAATTTTTGTTACCGAGTTAATCTTTTTAGTAAATCACTTTTGTAACTTTGTCATTGTTTTGTTATTCCTCCCGATGTGGATAGAGAATGCATTTTCTTATTCATTGCATAGTGAGCCACCTGTTAAAGATTTTAGAATTTTTAATACCCTGTAACCCTTCTTGGACTAAAAACAATACAGTTAATGATTAACATAACGTAGAAGAGAGCTAAGAATTTGTACGAACAGTTTGTGTAAGACTAAAGCAAGACATATGATTACTATAATTACTAAATATTTTTATTTGTATAATAATATTGTTTTGTCATTCTTGTGTATTTAATTCTGCTGTATAGGTGGTAGCAAGTCTGCCTCACATTCAAGAGGTCCCAAGTTCATATGATGGTCTCGAAGGGTCTTGAAGGTTTTTTATTTTTTTTTTTTGGGGGGGGGGGTTTCCCTTATACTGGAAGCTGAATGTTATTATGTGTTTCAAATAGGAAAGGTTCTGGAGTCCAGCTAATCAGATGCCGTATCACACTCAGCATTGCCAGCTTGTTACCCCACTCTTTTTATATTTCCCTCTCTCTCGTACACTCATACAACATGCAGGTCTGCTTAGTGCTGGATGTAAGGGTAAGCGAATTATATTTTACAAACTTTTACAATGATGCAGTTGCCAAAATCAAAATTGGAAAAAGCATTTTTGCAAATTATGTATATTTTTAAATACTATAACTATAATTATAGTTTATGAATTACCTGCTTTTCTAATCCAAATGCGGGATACACTTGTTTTACCTACACCACATGCTTCAGCAGTAAGCCATTGAGCATTTTTGAAATTGAACTGATTTCTATATTCCTCATTGCCCAATTTTTTGAAGAACGTGTACACCTTAAAAACAATACTTCGAGCCTGACTTCACAATAATTGCCTTTTTGACTCGCCACTAAATTCACTGCAAGAAGCCATTGCACTATTTAACTCTTACTCTACTGTTATGTAAAGAACAACTGAATGATATTGATCTGAATTCTCCAGAGTTAATAAACACTTCTTATCCAGCATTCATTCATAAACATAAGCATACAGCATTCCACAGGCTAACAGGAAATTAAGTGTTTGCTCTTTCTCGAATTTAACACCTTGATTTATTCACAGTAATTCTTTTATCACGCCATGCAGTAGTTTATATTTCAGTTCTGAGTAATAAAAATTATATGTACATACATATACACCAACCACTTTGAACTCTCTAGAGTAGAGATTACGAACCATTCATTAATAAAGATATGTGACCAAACACGTTCTGCCAGGGCAGCAGGAAATTTATTGTTTCCTCTCGCTTGAATTGGCTTATTCAAAGTAATTCTTTCATCATGTCATGTCAAACATTTACGTTTCAGTTCTGAGTAATTACAAATATACGTACACGCATACATGCCAACCAATAATGATATTCATACAGTTCTTATGTCACGATTTATTGTTATAATACAGGTAATAGTGTTTTATTTATTTGTATTAGAAAAACTATTTGAGGTAAAAATATGGGGTTTTCATGGTTATGTTAGATACATTACTCTCTACCTTCCACATGGATCAGTTTTGGCGAAATCTGAATTTTTGTCTTAGCGTGAATAGTATTTCATAGAGATTGATTAGGTTGGCCCTCGTCACACACCACTTAGCAGGAATGCAATACGACAACACCGCAGGACTCCCATTCGTTGCTCACCTAGTAGTGCTCAAGGACAAACACCTTCCCATTTGAAACACATATTAGGTAACTCTCATTCCATATTTCTTAACATTGTAGGATGTAAATTAAAAACAAATAAATAGCATAATTTTGTATGCTAAGGCTTCTCTCTTCATTGTATCAAATGCTTTTCCTTTTTTTTTTTTTTTTTTTTTTTTTGCTATTTGTAGTTTGTCTATAGTGTGAATGCATTTGTTATTTCTTCTATAATTCTTTGGTTTGTTCCAACCTAGTATATAAACTAAAGTTTGTGATTCATGGTTGATTACCATAAAATAAAAATGTAAACGCTTTCATAAATTCACAACCAGTGCTTACACAAAAGCGCAAGTTCCTTCAAAGCACATATTCCTTATTTATGCTTAGAACTGTCACACTGCATAAGCTAAATAAGCTTAGATTGTGATTTGCTCTTTTATTGATGACCATCAATAATACACTCACCATTTGTGTTTGCATGAAGGTCAATCAAAGAATAATTAATTAAAATAATTAATTTATTAGAAGTTTCACAAAACGTAACATTTGAATACATTAAAACAAGTTACTTTTATCTTTTACGAAATCTAAGAAGCAGCTGCTAACATTTTGCCAAACTACCGGATTTTACTCGTTATTGATACGCCCATCTAAGAATGCAGTAGTTCACCTTCTGCATGACATGATTTTGGCATAAAAGAAAAGCTCTTTAAACGCAGTGACTGGGTTACTCGACTTCGAAATGATAATCCACTCGGAAACAGTTCTTAAGTACGGCTTATCGTTCCCCTCTTAAAACCAAATTTGACGTAAACATACGACCTGCCCACGATGTATGTACGAGTAACCAAAGCGCACCATAACGTAATTGATGTGCTGATTCTTTGTGGGCATTTTTAATGTAAATATTTAATGATAAATCTAACATTTTGACTAATCTGGAATAGTAAATAATGTGAATAACTGAAATGAGTAGCGTGTTTAATTGTGTGATGCTGTTCACCTTTCTGCATGCAGACGATAATGAGCAGTTTGGTGTTCACGCCGATATGAACCAGTTTGGTTTACATTTAGTCCGGTTCTAAGGATGAATTGATTGTAGTTTTCATTACGCTTATTTGAAAATTATAAAGCAGGTCGGAAAAATAAAAAATAAAAGGAACATCTCGAAAATATTAAAAAGAAAAGCTTATGCGCTTTAACGAGATGTAGGTACATTATTTGCGTAGTAAAGTTTAGTGTAGCTCTTAAATTTATCGTATTTTGGAAAACTCAGAATGAAGGGAACCGGGAAAGCTATTCTTTTCTGGGAATATGTGCTTAAATATGTAGTATTTTATTCAAAAGTCTAAGCCGATTCGTTTATGTAAAAATAATTTTCTAGGTAATATTTTTCCTATACTGGGTAGTTATGAGGGAGACTCTCTTGTAAATTGTCATTTTCTTGTAACTTCAATACCGAGTTTGGTGTTTTACCGACTTCTGATTTTGGAGTTAAGCCTTTTAAACACGTAGTCTTGTTCCTAAAAAGCTTATTTATTATTTGTTATTGTTCAGGGAATCTACAAAAAATTATTTCCAGTAAAATCTGGATATCCATTTCTTTCATAGAATATTTTACGTTCTCTGCCTTCTATGTTTGTGGTAGAGAAGCTATGAGCTGTTCGAATACTCGCTAATAAATGATAGGGCAGTAGAGAAGGCCATGTCAATTGTAACTCGTCAGATTTTCTCGTAGTCATGGAAAAGCATCAGTTTGTGTTCTTAAACATGAAAATTTCCAAATTAAGTTCGTATTAAAGCGTCTATTTCATTTGAATGCAGATTTGTAAACGTATATCCGGATCTTGAGCAGCAGTTCTAATTTTATACTTATATAAATGATGCTTTTATCGATTTTTCTTAAACATGTTGTAATCTGGACTCTACGATTTTGACGGTACGTCAGAAGTGATGAGAACTGAACTACCGATCTCAAAACATGTATAGATCGTTGTCTCTCAGATACCTAGTGACTCCAGGAAAATTGCCGTCAAAATAGCTGCATCCGCCACCACACGCTACTACTCTGCCACCCGCAGCTAAAACGGTGCAGTTTATCTCCGAGTGAAGGAGCACAATATCAGCTTCGTGTCTACCAAGCTGTGTTACCATTGACCTCTTTCTGAAACGGACAAGTTGTCCAGCTCCTAGATGGAATGTTCTCCTCCGAACATCCCTTTGATTGCATTCTTGTGGCAGCCGTAATCGGTACTGGTGCCCATCACCATATTGGTTTGAAGAGTAGTTTCGAGAACTGTGAGGAAAACCTCGACCTATTGGGGCATGCAAAGAGGGCAAAGTTGAAGGATTTGTACCTTAACCGAGCAGGAAAGACGAGGTTGGTAAACCTTCCTATCGTATCTTACGGACGTTTTCAGTCATACAGAAGTCGCGCAGATGTTTAAGGCCGATGTCATCTTGCTGCTGCTTCTTTTTGGAGTGAAGATCTCCGTGGATAACGATGAAGAGAATAATGGAACATCTGGTGAGACATTTGAACTTGATTGCCGCTAACCGCATGCTAAGACTCTGAACCCAAGTTGTGTCTTGGATAACTCTGCGGATACCACCAAAGGTAGCAGTCACACCAAAGCCTCCAGACGAATCTTCTGCCTTTGCAGATAAGATACAGCTCTTGCTGGAGGTGACGAATGACAGCACAATATACTTCCACCCTAAACTGGGAGAGAATGGACTGATCCCACTGTCGTGTTTGGAATCGCCCCATTTGAACTAAACACATTTGTCATTGTGTGATAAGTGAATGTCTAAGTAAAGCCTGACAATTACCCTATGTGATGAAAGAGCTGAAAATACCCACAATACTGTATGACTACTTGGAATTTTGGGAACACACCAAACTGCCTTTTTAAACTAAATAAAATGTAAATTACAGAGAGAAGAACCATATAAAGCACATGTTTACAAACAAATGTCTAGCTTTTTATTTTCCTACCTCCCCTTACACAGATTTCATAACCATTACATGATAACATTAACTTTAATGATGTGACAATCCCTTTTTAGCCTTTTGTTACATCTAATTTTTTTACAAAAATCAAAATTGTCGGAAATTGCAAATTATGGTTTGGAATGGGGTCATATTCTTAAAATGTCTGTCTTGCTTCCTTAGAAATTATGAACTTAAATGACAAGTTTGTTATTCAACCAATCTTTCGTTTTAGAGTTGATTTTCACAGTCATATGTACACACACATACACAAATCTTTTTCTAAAAGCTGCTCTTTATTTCAGGGATCTCTTACACTGAAATTTTGGAGTCAGTTTGTGTGGCATGCAATACCACTTTCTACAGTGTATGTAAGTGTTACAGAAAATAGATATGAATATTTGTAAGTAGTAAAGCATCTTAACTTTCATGCTTTGGCTTTTATGCCTGGCATTATTCCAATAGCCTGGACCACAGCCTTAAAGCCCAGAAAGCACATTCTACTGGATCTTAATATGCATCTTGTAATAATTGAAGGTGCCATTATGGTTTACGAGCTACATGTATTTATGCAACACAAGTTAATGATTTGTTTATTAAGTTCATGAGGTAATCAATTTTTCTTTCCTAAACATATTACCATGTGGTATTGAAATGAATGCTGCAGTGCACAGCCTTCTTTAAATGTATTTTACTTTCTATACCACATCTTGTAGAGGTACAGGACATAATGCATCCCTTCCAAAATTCGACATCAAGATTTTTTACTGTAAATGCATATTTTTAAAGTTTACAGAAACAGAGAGTATTCCTAGGAAAATATGCAATCTGCACATTCTGTACTCAATTTTTTGTTGAATACCTCTTTGTCAATCCTGATGACAATACTGAAAGTTTAATACATTAGGAATAGACTAAAGCTGAATATAGAAACAATATAGAGAATATTAAAACTTAAACTTATTTAAACAATCCTTTTCTTGGCACCAATCTTTTCAAGGATATATTTTGTTACCGGGTTAATCCGTTACTAAATCATTTTATATCACTAAAAGTGTTTTGTTATTTCTTCTGATGTCGTGGAGATAGAATATTTATATGAGCCACTTGCTAAAGATTTTAAAACTTTTTTAATTTCCTATAACCCTTCATGGACTTAATTACCATGAATTTGATTCCAGAATAAATTTTTTACAGTATAGTTTGTACAATTTATGTAAAAATAAATGCTATTGGCTAGAGAAAAGTTTTGTTAATGTAATAGGTATGTAATATATGTAATACTGTATTTTTATAGTAAGAAGTGTTGTGTACATCCCACCAAAAAGTTCAAGACCAAGATTGCACCAGATATATAATTTTTAAGGTCTTCTGAATTAAGAAAAATCATTTTTACTTTATCATGTCATGGTAGAAAAGATATGTCAAAAGTTTAATTTCAAAATTATACTGGAAATATATATTTTGACTCCTGGGTTTCTCCTGAATTCAAAAAGGTTATTTTTAGAAAAATGTCTTTTTCCATGTGTTTATGAACAGCATACTAAAAAAATTAAAATTGATTAAATAGAAATTTGATATTTCAGTTCAATAATATCCAGGAAAGTGATGCAAAGACTAGCCTACAGAGCAGCTTTTTTGAAAATTTACAGTTTTCTCATAAATGGCTAACAATTTTGATTAAAGTCCTTTAAGATATTGTGACTTTATGGGTTCGTAGAATTAAAAGTCCAATTTGCCAAAATTCTAAATGTTCTTTATTTGCATAGAAATACACTCCGTAGCAGCAGGATTACATCACATATCACAACACAATCTTTCGAGGTCGGTGACAAAAACAAACAGCTCTCTTTACAACACACTCAGTTCTCTGCTTACTTACTCTTGTTACATGTCTTTACAACAACCTCTCGACTGGCATGTTACAATCTCTTAAATACCTCACAGATAATTTCTAGATTATTTGAAAATAAACCAGAAACCGAATAACCTCTATCAGTCAAAGTATAAACTTGAAAGAAGCGTAGGGACTTGCACTAGTCGAGTATCAGCTGAGGATAGGAGCAAGAGCTCTTGAAACATGTCCTGTGAATAAACAGTGTGAGTGAAGCAATGTGTCAATATATTCTCGATTCAATTTTGTATTAACCTCTATCAGTCCAGAAGTAACTAGAAATTTCCATTTATCTCAGTTTGTTTGTTTCGGCAGACCTTTATCTGCATGTTATCTTCGTCTGCCGGCTCTAGGTTTTCACACTACCTGCCTATCAGTTCCTTCTGTGTAAACAAGTCGCGCAATCGTAGATACGGGTTCCCGACAATATTTCCATGACAAATGAAATGCATAGCTTGAATTTTCTTGGAATATCCTAAGAAGTTGTCTTCATTCTGGACGTCATTTGCTTAACTGATAAAATAAGCTATTAGAAAAAAATAAAATCATATGGTACAAAAAGTGTAAAGCTCATTAAAATATATGTCAAAGATTTTTTTGTTGTGTGCGTACGTGTGGAACCATTTTGGAGATATTTATCAAATGGGAAGTTATGTCATTGTTCTTTCTTTTATTATACCTCAGCCATGAACAAAATTAGTATTTCAAAGCCGTCACATAGCGATTAGCTTGAAAATATCTATCAGCTCTTGATTAAAATTCTGTAAGAGTAGAGCGAATCATGTGAGACAGAATTTTAACACATCTTTTGTTCTGTCTGGTTGCGTGTCAATATGCTGGCACAGTATTAAATCCTTAACTGACTCATCTTTCCAGTAAACCACAAAGACCTCAAATTCATAAGTAATGTCTCCTAATGGTAACATAATGTTGTAAGTCCCAGGCTACCTAGTGTAACCAACTAGGTCCATCAATGGAAATAGTTTTTCCACTTTAATGGGTGTAGGGCAGGATTTTGGAATGATTGTATCAGTGAAAAATTCATTACTGTGAAATGCCAGTTGGAGAGTTTAATGTTGTGCTGGATGTTGTCCTGGTAGCTCAGTGGTTACAGCAATCAGATGGAGACTAGAAGATCTATAGTTAAAGTCCAGCTATGGTACTGAACTTTTCAGTCTGATTCTACTTTTCCAAACCTTGTCCTGCACAAGACTAAATGTGTAACAATACATTACCATTAATACAGAAAAACTTAAGCTAAGTGAAGCAATACAAATATATTTTATTATAACATTCCCCTTGTTTTTAACATAGTTGTCTGGTAAGTGAATTTTTTTAATGATATGACATTTATTTGTACTTAAACATACAATACTTTGGATAAATAGGGTCAACATGAAAAATTCAATACCATAACCGGTTATCTCGGTGTATCTCGGATACGAGAGTCCCTAGTGATTTATCGGGAAAATAGATGAGTCAATTGGAAAATTTAGTGTCAGGGCGGCACGTTTACCATGGTAGCTCAATAAGTAAGAGAGACTGGATAGAAACCAGGAGATCCGTTGTTCAAATCTTGGCCATGGCATTGAATTTTTTGTAGTACTCAATTATCTCAGTACTCAATTACCACTTCTTCATCCCCATTTTGTAATTTTGCTTCTAGCTCTGAATCACTGTCATGAACACTTTCATAGTCTGGGTCATCATGAAAATTACTAAAGTCACCCTAACTCATTTGCAATGGATAACATCCATTCCTCAAACTAGGGTCATCAGCTTTCATTTGCTTCTGTGAATTTGACGCCATCTCTCTGTAACAACATACCATGCAATATAATACATTTAATCTCAGAAACTATTTGTATTTGGTTTATTAATACTTGTCACTTGTTTATATTTATGAGAAACTAGTTTCAAAGGCAATCGCCTCCATTTTCAATCTCTTTCCAACTGGCATCTGTTGTCTGCTCTCTCTCTGGTGGTGGAACTATGAACTTTTTTGTCAAATTATCTACTGGTGGGATTTCAAAGTTCATTATGCAATCCTTATTTTTCCATATGAATATGTTCCGCCATGTTGTCAATTTATTTTGGTTTATCACTCCTTTTAATAATTTTGGATTTGGATCAATGTCATGGTTTGCATTCCAAAAGTGAAATGCTACTGCTGACTTATCTTCTTGTTTCAATCTGATGTTTCTAAAGTGCTCTTTGACTCTGGTTTTTAGATTTCTTTTAGTTTGACCTATGTAGCATTTCCACAATTCTTACAACTTATCTGATATATTCCGGATCTGTTAACTGATGGGATTTCATCTTTTGTTTCTGAATTTAGCAATTTTAAAAGTGAGTGTCTATTAGTAGATGCCAAGGTGATATTTTGTTTCTTGAAGATCTTTTTAAATTTATTAAATGTTTTTGGGTGATATGTGAATGAACTGAATATGCTGTTGCTTTCTTTTTCTTTTGTAAATGTGGTTGCTTTCTTAATGGTTTTCTTTAGTTTAGCTTTTCTAATTTTCTTCAACACCAAACTATTGTTGTGTCCATTTTCTTCTGCTATGTGTAGTATTGCTTTTTGTTTTATTGTTTTTTATTGCAACGTACTTCAGCCTAACAGCGTATACCCGTACTCCATGTCATCTATCAGAGATGTGAGTCTGCATGATAGCCTATCTCACCCTCATAGCCTATAGCTGTACTCCATGTCATCTATCTGAGATGGGAATCTACATGATAGCCTATTTCAGCCTCTAGCCTATAGCCGTACTCCATGTCATCTATTAGAGATGGGAGCTAGCAAGACAGCCTATCTCAGCCTCACAGCCTATATCCTTACTATGTCTTATCTATCAGAGATGGGAATGTACATGAGAGCCTCTCACAGCCTATATCGATACTCCATCTAATGTATTAGAGATGGGAGTTATGCTTTCTCTGTCTCATCTATCAGAGATGGCAGTGTACCTGTGTGATTATGACAGCTTGTCTCAGCCTCACAGCCTATATCCTTACTATATTTCGTCTATCAGAGATGGGAGAATAAATGAGAGCCTATCCCAGTCTCACTGCATTTCCTTATTGTGTCTAGTCTATCAGAGATGGGAGTGTGCATGACAGCCTAACTCAGCCTCACAGGCTAAAGCCGTACTCCGTGTCATCTAATAGAGGTGGCAGTGTGTTTGACAGCCTATCTCAGCCTCAGAGCCTATGTCAGTACTCCATGTCATCAATCAGAGATGATAGAGTGCATGGCAGCCTATCTCAGCCATAAAGCCTATAGCCGTACTCCATGTTATCAGAGATGGCAGTGTGTCTGACAGCCTCTCTCAGCCTATAGCCGTACCCCATATCAACTAATAGTGATAGCAGTGTGTCTGACAGCCTATCTCAGTCTCACAGCCTATAGCTGCACCCCATGTCAACTATCAAGGATGGCAGTGTGTCTGGCACCCTATCTAACCTCACAGCCTATATCCTTATTGCATCTATTCTATCAGAGTAGAGAGTCTCCATGACAGCCTATCTCAGTCTCACTGCCCATATTCTTACTCCATGTCATCTATCAGAGATGGGAAAAAGGAATGCAAGCCTATCCCAGCGTCACAGCCTATTCCCTTATTGCATCTATTCTATCAGAGTAGAGAGTCTCCATGACAGCCTATCTCAGTCTCACTGCCCATATTCTTACTCCATGTCATCTATCAGAGATGGGAAAAAGGAATGCAAGCCTATCCCAGCGTCACAGCCTATTCCCTTATTGCATCTATTCTATCAGAGTAGAGAGTGTGCATGACAGCCTATCTCAACCTCACAGCCCACATACTTTCTCCATGTCATCTATCAGAGATGGGGAAAATGAATGCGAGCCTATCTCAGCCTCACAGCCTATAGCCGTACTCCGTGACAACTATCAGAGATGGCAGTATGCCTGACACCCTATCTAGCCTGACAGCCTATGTCTTTACTCTGTGTCATTTATCATACACGATAATGTGCATGACAGTCTATCTCAGCCTGACAGCCTATAGTCGTACTTCGTGCCAACTATCAGAGATGGGAGTGTGCATGACAGCCTATCTCAGCCACACAGTCCATAGTCGTACATCGTGCCAACTATCAGAGACAGCAGTGTGCATGACAGCCTATCTCTGCCTTACAGCCCATAGCTGTACTTCGTGCCAACTATCAGAGATGGAAGTGTGCATGACAGCCTATCTCAGCCTCACAGCCTATGGCCATACTCCATGTGAGCTATCAGAGATGGAAGTGTGCATGACATCCTACCTCAGTCTCACAGCCTATGGCCATACTCCGTGTGAGCTATCATCAGAGATGGAAGTGTGCATGACAGCCTATCTGAGCCTGACAGCCAATGGTCATACTCTGTGTCAACTATCAGAGATGACAGTGTGCATGACAGCCTATGTCAGCCTCACAGCTTATATCTTTCTCCTTGTCATGTATCTAAGATGAGGGTGTGCATGGCAGCCTATCTCAGCCTTACAGCCTATACTCATACTTAGTCTAATATACGAGAGATGGGGAAAATGAATGAGAGGCTATCCCACCCACACTGCCTATTTCCTTATTGCGTCTATTTTATCAAAGTTGGCAGCCTCTCTCAGGCTCACAGCCTATTTCCTTATTGAGTCTATTTTATCAGAGTTGGCAGCCTATCTCAGTAAAAACCGCCAATTTTAATCCTAGCTTTAAGCCAGAAACAACGTTTTATAAGACCAATGCACAAAAAATTCCAAATAAATCTAATAAATCGGAAAATATTATAGCAACATGTTTATCAGCTGTAAACACAAATAAATCTATAACTTCTAAACAAAATAAATATAAAATAGCCCAAGTAAATAAATTTAAGGACAATATAAGAAGTTTCAATCATAATATGGCAAAGGAAGTAAATGAAAATAGAGAGAATTTCGCAAAAGTAAGAAGAGATGTATTTGGTGGATTAAATTTAGGAAGTAACTCATGGAGGAAAGCTTAAGAATTGCACAGATAAATGGGCAAAGAAGTAAATTGGTTATGGCGGAAATAAGAAAAATTTCAGAAGAATTAAAATTAGATATTATCTGTATTCAAGAACCGTATGTGGTAAATTCCAAAATTCCATATATGCCGTTAAGATCCCGACAAATCTTATCTCAGGAAAAGGCAATGGCAGCAATAGTAATTTTCAAGCAAGATTTGCAAATAGTAAACATAGCGCAATTTCTGGATACGCATGTTAATTGCATTGAAGTTATAACAAAGTATGGAAGTTTTATATTGGCAAATTATTATTTTCAATATAGTTTGGATATTGAACCCTTTCTATATAAACTACAAAATATTCATAATAAATTCAGAAATAAAGAAATCATGCATGTATGTGATTGTAATGCAAAATCAACTTGGTGGTTCAGTAAAAGACCAGATGAAAGAGGGGAGAAACTGGAAGAACATATCTCGGAATTAAATTTATATGTAATAAATAAAGATGGTAATCCACCAACCTTTCAAAATAGAGCAGGTGCTGAAGAAAATATAGATATTACTTTAGCGTCAGCAACAGCGGAGAAGAAGATTAGAAATTGGTGGGTCACACAGGGTCAGACCACAAGTGATCATAATTTGATTTATTTTGATTATATATTGAATAGGGAAGTAATTCAAGAAGAACATGAAATAGAATTACGTTATAATTATAAAAGAGCAAATTGGGATAAGATGAAGCAAGTATTTAAGGATTTAAATTTACAGTATACGGGAATATCAGTGGATTTGGATGCAATAAATTTAACACAAGCAATAAAAGTAGCAGTATCAAAATCCGTTCCAAAGATAACAATTTCTAATAATAAGGATAAAATAAAATGGACAGATAGATTGCAGAAGCTGAGATCGTTAGCAAGGAAATTAAGAAGAATATATCAAAAATCAAACATACATATGGAAAGAGAAGAGAACTTAAAGAATTATAGGGAGGCCAAACAAAAGTATAAACAATTATTAGAAGACACCAGAAAACAACATTGGGAACAGTTCGTTGAAAATAATTTAAAACAAGATGTCTGGGGACAACCGTATAAAATTATTATGGATAAAATTAAGAAGCCAGAAATTTTAACCACATTAGATAAGGGTAATGGGGAGATGACAGAAAGTGGGAAAGAATCGGTGGAATTGTTATTACATACGTTATTGCCAGATGATAAAGAGGAAGAAGATGATGATATTCATGTTGAAAAAAGAAACCAGATGATGTTGCAGTATACAGGAAATCCTGTTTATCCCTTTGATATTACAGAAATAAAATTAATTCTGCAGAAGTTAAAAAAGAAGAAGGCACCTGGTCCAGATGGTATTATAAATGAAGAAATTGTCTTGTTTTTGTGTTTCTTGTTTAATGATTGTTTGGCAAGAGGGAGATTTCCAAACTTGTGGAAGGAGGCAAAGGTTGTAATTTTGTGCAAAGGAGCAGATAAGGACAGAACGCAACCAAAATCTTTCAGACCAGTATGTTTATTAAATGCTATTGGCAAGATCTTTGAACAGTTAATATATAAAAGAATAATGGAAAATAGGTTGATGCTGGGTATGAATAATAAACAATTTGGTTTCAGAAAGGGATATTCAACTGAGGATGCAATATTAAAAATTCAAGAAATAGTGTCAAAAAGCCAAAAGAATTATGTAATTGGATTATTTGTGGACATATCGGGCGCTTTTGATAATTTATGGTGGCCGTATTTTTTCGGCATTTTAAAAGACAAGAAATATTCAAGTACTATTTATAATTTATTAAAGGATTATTGTTCCAATAGAGAAGTATTCATTGGTGGATCAAATTTTGAAACAAGGAAAAAGATAACCAAGGGTTGCCCTCAGGGTTCTATCTTGGGGCCCCTCTTTTGGGATATTTTATCAGAAGATTTATTAGAACTACTGGAAAGAGATCATAAGGTTTTGGATGTAATAGCGTATGCTGATGACATAGTCATAATGATGGATGGACAGAGCAGACTAGAGCTAGAAAATAAAGCAAGAGAAGTTACAAATACATTATCAAATTGGTGTTTCAGAACAAAACTAAAAATTGCACCAAACAAGTCAAATTATGTGCTTTTTAAGGGAAATTTAAAGCGGGATCCTACAGTGAAGATAAATAATCAGAACATTAAACGGGAAAAAGAGATGAGATATTTGGGTATCATGATAGATGAAAAATTTCATTTCAGAAAACACACGGAGCATATTAGGCAGAAAACAGAGAAAATAATGCTTAAGCTAGCAAGAATAACCAATTTAAATTTTGTACTTCCATTGCGTAACATACAGATATATCATAACACCATTTTTGCTTCAATTATGACGTATGCGGCAGCAGTTTGGGCAGAAAGGATGGATGATGTACAAATAAGAAGATTGTTGAGAAGAACGCAAAGAAAAGTATTATTACGTCTGACAGGAGCTGTAAAAACAACACCAACTATGGCATTGCTAGTAACAACGGCCATTTGGCCGATTGATTTATTAATAAGATTGAAGGGCGCAAAATTTTGGGCGAAAAAAGGAAACTTAGAAAAAGTTTATAATATAACTGGAGTCAGAACAAACAAATCTTGGGTGATTAAAAATAGTTTAAAAGATAAATGGCAAAAAGAATGGACAGACAGTCTAGAAGGTAGAAGAGTGTTTGAAATTTTTCAGAACGTCAAAGAGAGACTAAAATTGAATTTTATTCAACCAACAAAGGGATTTATACATTATATAACTGGACACGGACCTTATAAGACCTATTGGAAGAAAATCAATAAAACTGAAAATGATATATGTGAATTATGTAACAAACAAGATAATCCTGAACATGTAGTATTTGAATGTGGAAGATATGCAATTCACCAACAAGAAGAGAGGCATGCGCTAGCAGGATATATCGTATATGACATAATTCGAGATCAACAATTGGTAAATAAATTACAAGTTTTGACTAACTTTGTAAGTAAGAAAGCATGGGAGGTAAAAATATTCAAAGGAGAAAGAGTTGATAATAGGCGAAGAATAGTACAAGATCCAAGAAGGAGTTCTAGAATACAAAATAGGATAAGACGGGAAGAATTATCGAATAATCTAACAATGGAGTTGACTGCATGGGCGGCGGAGGGAGAGAGTGATGGCAGAGGCCATGGTGGACTACAGAATTAGTAGATTTAGATATAGATTTAGGAAATAAGGATTTTGTAATTTTTATAGTTGTTTTCTTTTGTTTTTTGCTTTTTTGTGTTTATTTCTGTTATTTTATTTCATTTTATTTTTGTAGAGTAGTTTCTGAGAGATTTGTATAATTATAACATTTGTAAGGACTTTATGGAAAAATAAAGAGAAAATTTGGATATATGCCCCGGTATAGTTGTCTAGGTGCCGGGGTAGAATATTCAGATTTTATTTATTTATTTATTTATTTATTTACTCCGTGCCATCTGTCACAGATAGGAGTCTACATGACAGCGTATCTCAGCCTCATAGCCATACTCCATGTCATCTATCAGATATAGGAGTGAGTATGACAGCCTGTCTCAGCCTTATAGACTTTACTGCAATCTATTTCAGTTTTGGCAGCATTTATGATACCTGTATTCCATGTTAAATATAAGGTAAAGGAGTGTACATGACAGCTTATCTCATTCTTGTAACCTATGCTCAATCTTACCTGTCCACTGAGAGAAGGGAGCCTGTAAGTGAAATGTGTAGTGTTTAACGCCCGCTTTTACTACATACGGCACCTCAGGCGGTGACACTGATGATATATGAGATGAAGATGGAGCACCGGTGGAATGAGATGGCGGGGGAAACCGGAGGTCCTAGAGAAAACCCACCCCAGCGCCGTGTTGTCCACCACAAATCTCATTTTGCGGTCGCCTGGGATCGAACCCGGGCCGCCTTGGTGAGAGCCAAGCAGTCTAACCACTGAGCCACAGCGCGGCCTACAAGACTCAGATATGCTTCCTTACAGGCTCACTGCAAAGTGAGATTTGTGGTGGACAACACGGCGCTGAGGCGGGTTTTCTCCGGGACCTCCGGTTTCCTCCGCCATCTCATTCCACCGGTGCTCCATCTTCATCTCATGTATCATCAGTGTCACCGCCTGCGGTGCCGTATGTAGTAAAAGCGGGCGTTAAACACTACACATTTCATTTCATTTCTGAGTCTTGTAGCCTATGCTGCAAACTCTTTTAGGGGTAGTGCTGTAAGTTTTTTGCCCACAATGGAGAAAGAGCCAACAAGCAAATTACCTCAGCCCTTTGGCCAATCTTTTATCTCCAATAAAAATCAGTCAGCATTTGAGCCTTTCACCCTGTCCTCCATATTTTCCCTAAGAAATTTAAGCAGAATTGACAGGGTTGTTTCCTAAATTTCCAATTTTCTTTTAAGAATTGGGAGCCTTTCACTATCTCTTACCCTGTGCCTCATATTTTCTCCAAGATGAAATTGGATGTTTCTTGTATGCTCTGTCGTGCTTCTCAGCACACCCTAATATATTGGGCATAAAAGATCATTTAGCTTTGTTCCAAGGTCTTTAAAATGTGCTTGAGGTTCTTTTGCATGTTATAAATCTAGTGACAGAATGACCTGTGTACTTGCCTTCTGGACAAACTTCTGATTTTACATCTGCATAAAAATCCAAGGCCTTACCCCAGGTTTGAACCTGCAAAAATGGGAACTAAATGTTACAATGGAGCACAGCACATTTTCTCCAAAAGAAGTCACCACGTCTATGTTTTAGCATATCATTCATACGTTTTCCAAGAGAAAAGAACCTGGATGTCACCATCTTGGGCTTGTCATGTTCCATGGTCTCCAAAGTAACATGCTAGACTCAGGTTACCTAGGTTGCAGTTTCAAACATGGGGAGGAGTAATGGATTTTTTAGGACATCAAAATCCTTAGCATGGCTTCCTTCTGAAGGAAAGTAAAAGTGGTCGTCCTCTATCATAAAATAATCTCAAACCTGATAAATAATTCTGAGCAAAATTAAGTAGTCTTTCTCACTAAATATAGAATGGGATGTTAAAAACTTTAGTGCAGCTAAAACAGCATCCGTAAATAAAAATATATCTCAGAAGAGAAAGAAAGCTGCATGTCAGCCTGTCTTTGGCAGATCTCCATATTTTCTCAAAGATATGGTGCCTTTTATGTTAACCTGCATCAGTAGAAGCATTTTCCTTCTCCCTTGGTTGCTTGCTTGCTTCCTTTGGGAGAAAAACCAGAATATTAGCCTAGCCTTGTGTTTTAGACCATGCTCAATTTTTTTCCTGAAACAGGAGGCAGGATGTCTCATTTCCAAGACAAAAGGTGCAGCCTCTTGCTGAGGTAAGTAAATATAGCTGCTCCCATAATCTAAATAAAATGCAGTGTTAAGCTAAGAGACAGAGAATAGCTTATATAGTTGCTGCCATCTCTAAAGGAAAAGTGAAAGAGGCATAATAGAAGGAGTTGAGAAATAGATGGCATGGTTGCTTCCATCTTCTACAATGATAATAAAATTTTATGCTAAGAAGCTTGAGATTAGCTGTCTCATCTGCTCCAATCTGGAGAAAAAGCAGTGTTATGATGAGAGACAGAGATTAGCTTATCTTCTAGAGCAACAGCAGAGCTTTTTCTAAGCAGCAAAGATCAGCTGGAATGACTGCTCCCATCTGCTGGAGAAAAAGCAGAGAGAGAGCTGGCAAGGCTACTCCCATCTCCTATACAGGCCAATTTTTCTCTTAAGAGGCTGAGATTAGGTCACAAGGTTGCTGCCAGCTCCTGGAAGAAAAGTGGTGGTGTGTTAGTTGAGGTTTAATATTGTCACCCAATTTTCGGAAAGCCCGACCAACGACAGCTAAGAAGGGACCAGAGGCATGTGGGCCACACCCACCCATTAATCTCAGTCACTAACTGAGGGGATGATTAGGGAAGTGTCACTTGTCGCTGGCCGCCTCTTCCCCCTCTCCCCTGCTGTCTGGAACCTTCGCGATGATTCACTGAAACGAGAGACTTCTGGAAAAACAGTGATATTTTTATAGAGAGGGCTGCAATGAGTGAGTTCAGTCAGTGCTTGGCAAGCAGCGAAAGAGCACCGTGTTAGTGAACGGACGAGAAGACTGTGTACGTGCAATGGAAGAGTGTGCATAACTGTGAGCGTGCAGTGGAACTGTAACGGACGAACTGGTGAATCGTAATTGTGTGCATTACGTAATTCTGTGTAATTGGCAAGTGTTCAACTGTAAGTCGGTGGAAATAAAGAACATTTTTTGAGTAGTGCAATCGGACTTTTAATTTCATGAACCCACAAAGTCACAATATAGTACACTGAGATAGGCTGAGCAATTTGCCTATTTCCCAAATTAACCTAAGTACTTGAATACAGGTCTTCTCAGAGGAGGTAGGCATTGTTATTGTCTGTTGAGGCTATTTTTCAATTTGATATTTCCAAGTTCTGCCCTTCTAAGAGTTACATATTTGTTTGGCATTTTGAGGTTTGAACTGCAGTTTATTGATATACTAGGCAATGCTTTATCCTAATTATGTTCTATGCTTTGAATATTAGCTTTAAATTACATTAAACACACTTTAATTTTTTTTTAAATACCTGTGTTCATCCAACATATTGAATTCCTGGGCCCAGTCTTCTCGTATCCTGTAAAAGCAGCAGCTTCAGAGTTATAGGCTAGATATACAAAACTAATAAAACATTGATTTATTCATTGTGAAAGTCTTATTTTATTCTTTTTTTTTATTTAAGTTTTGCACACAAACATTCATACAAAATTCACTCAATGACTTTTGCTAGGCTGTAGCAGTTATTACATACTTTTATACATATATATATATACCTCATTCAATACCATATCTTCTTTGCTAAAAAATACATTTAATCTCACATGTGGCACAAATGAAAACTAAAAATGTTAATGAAAAATATGGAGACTATTTTGCAATATCTAAGGTATTTACAGAATATTTACGCTTTGGAGTATATGCTTTACAAATTTTAAATTGGTAATGAAAACAGTGTCATAGGTCAAGCTGCCTCAGGCTACAGAGAATGTAATAGCATTACTCTTAATGCTATTTATTTTGCAAAACACAAATTTACCTCTTTTCCAAAGTTTTGTAAATGCTTTATATGCAAATGAAATACTTTAAATTTGTGATGAGTCATATACTTAAAAATAAAACATACTGAAGAGGAATACATATATAGGCTCAATTTTGTAAAGCACATTGAACATTTCAGAGACAACTGGCAGCCAATGCTGCAGTAATCCAGCTGCATACTGAGTGCAGCTTCCTCTGGATAGACAGGTGGACCTGAAAGAAAGCATACTGTGAAGTACATGGTACTTATCTCTCAGAAAATATGCTTGCTTGTATGCACTGCAGATAAAATTCCCATAGCAGTACTGACAGTCAATACTTCATATGCAACACAACCTTCCCTGAAGAGACTTGACAGTACTACTGCAGATGTCCACTGTAGTTGGACATGAAATATATGGAACATATACCTTCAACAAACCACGACATAATAGCCCGAAAATAACCTCCAGTTATAAACAAATAATGTTAGACACAGTTGGTCGCACAGCTCAGTTGGTGGAGTACCTGCCTACCATGCGAAGGGTCCCGGGTTCAATTCCTGGCTGGAGGTGGGGATGTTTCTCCCACCAAGATGATTTCCCATCTTTCCCAGAGCCGAAGTATTAATGAGAGTGCAAATGTGTGTGTGAGCTAATGATTAAAAAAACCCAAAGTACCTGCAACTCAATGTTTATGAGTTTACCCAATGTTTACACCATCCCCAATAGGCAATATGCTCCAGAAGGAGAACCGCCGCCAATGTGATCATTGCAGTTATAGGCCGGGTATAAATGGAACAAAATAAATGTTAGAGAAAGTCATATGAATGTAACAATTTTTATAAGCTTGTTACCGGTAATGTATGGCTGACCTGTACCCCCCCCCCTCCCCAATTATACACATGACTTTTCTGTGGATAAAGTTAAATGATAAGCATATAAAGCCTGAACACAATAAGAACTGAAGAAGGTTGCTTCTGAAGAATGATCTGTTCAATGGACATTTTTATTCTTGGATGTGAACACAAGCAGGGAGACACCTGCATCAATTTCTGCAAGAGGTAATGTATACTTCACAATATGCATTCTTTTATGCTGGTCCATCTCCTAGTGCTGGTTGCACTCGGCAAGCAACTGGTTTGTAGCAAGGTCCACTGTTACTGAGTGACAACCGAGATTTTCATGCACTTGCCAAAATTAATGCTGTATATATTTAGAATAAAAATCCTGCATAATATTCTGTTAGTTCTGCACAGACAAACAAAATTAAATTATATTTACAACCTTTCAAGAAACTTTGGTCAGATAAACAGTTCTTTGCTTAGTTTTAAACCATTTTAAAGTACAGGTTTACCAAGAAAATTCTTTCTCCCATAAAAAAGAAATTAGCAAACAGTTGTCATAAATACTTTAAAGTGTTGAAAATTAAACATAGACATAGAAAATATTGACATTTTAGTAATTTTGAACATAACCAAAGTTACAATTACTTTCTTGGAAGTGTTGAAAACAGTGTTGTTATGCAACCAAAGTTAATAACCAAAGTTATTTTATTTTTATCAGTTTTATCTTCTTCAAAACTACCTATGAATCTACACTATAGAACTCAAATTACCAGGATTAGTTAGATCCAGATATGCAGAAATTTAACTCCATAAGAAATAAAAGCAGCTTAACATGTTACTATTACAAATATTTCAACATAAAAGGATTCAAAAATAATATACAGTTAAGAATTAAAAGGGACACCAAAAAACCTACAGAACCTTTTGTTACCCTATAGAACAAAAGTGCAATGTATATTGTAGAATTTAAGTGTAGGCTGTCAAGATTATTTCTGAAACATCTGGAAAAGCGAGTTCTACTGTATAACAACTTGTGTAAATACTTTTTGTTCATATCAGTAGTCTGAAATAACACTTTGATGCACTCAGTGAAAATATGTATTGAAAACATAATATACTATACATCATAGTCTAATATCACACTACTTTTTCAGTGATCTACTGTAAATGTTATAATTTTACACTGTTTTACACCAATTAAACATATCTTTGGCTTTCTAGATGTAAGCCGTTAAGTATCAGAAAATAAAAAAAATAAAGGAGAGACTGAATTTTCTTTTTTACTTTTAAAGACATTTGCTTGAAAATTGGCACATATAGTAAATGTGCAACATTTCAAAGGTTTAGCTCAAATACTTTCTCATATATACAATTTTAATTAGAAAAAAAGGCAAGTAAATGGTTTATCAGAGATGATTTATAATAAATAGTAACATTTTCTGACTCTTCAGTACAGCAAAAATAAATAATTTTTTTAATTTAAAAATTAAATCCTAATGTCTCTTAAAAGACAATATGATGTTCAATGGTTCCATACTAAAGAGTATAAAGTGCTATTCTTTACATCATGACCTGAAAGAGCAGTTGTCAACAGAAGTTTATTACACTGGTCAGTACCTAATTTTACTACTCATTAATGTTATGAGGATATATGTTTTTAACGATTCTGTGTTAAGTGGCATGAAATGAAATTGGTACAATGCCTTTCATTCTGTATATACTTTATATCATAATGTATGCATGCTTTTATCTGCATTATACCAGATGAATCTCTTGTCGCTAGCTTTTCTGAACTGATACCACTTGTTAAATATTTATTTGCTTTATAGTTCATTTACATATTTAGATCGATGAAGGCTCCACACTCTGTGAAAGAAAAAGTTTAAGTGGCAAATGACTCCATCTTATAAATGCAGAACCTTTGGACTGATGGCCTATGAATTGAATTCAGGTACTGATGGTAGGCAGAAAAAGGCTCTTCTAAATTAACTTATATCAAAACTCAGAAGTACTGCAGGCTAAACACACTGCATAGGCATTTGAAGATAATGACATTTAAACAAAACCCTTTCTGCAGGAAAATCAAATATCCCAACACACATCATATAGGTATGTATCCTTAGGCTTCTTTCCTTGGAATCTGAGGATATAACAAGGGCAAATATCAAGCAAATGGTCTGTTTTATTGGGATCATTAGATTTTCTTGAAAGCATAGTTTAAATGACACAGAGAGCCCACATGCAGGTTTCTAAAGAGGTTACTCACTTTTTCATCATCATACTTTTACTAGAGTTACATCACCTTCCTAACCAATTTTATAAACTTTCAAAACAGGATACCTACCTATCCACTCCCAAACTGGCAAAATATTATACCTATCAAATGGACCTAATATCAAAATCTGCCAAAAAGAGAATCACAAATCCAGACTAGAACAAAAGTAAAAGGTTAAAACCAATTAAGGGACATGCCTATACTAAGGCAGTACTGTCAAATTGTATCACAAAGAATAAATTAAATTAATATTTTGTTCCAATGTGTAAGGACTATGATACAATGAAGCACAAAATTAATATAATTTTGAGTCGAACTAATACTCAATGCTCCACTTATTGCTAGTATTTACCTAGAATGCATTTTGTTAGGATCTTCCTAACATCATCAGCTGTTGTCGACTAACAGATGTTGGTTTGGTGAATTCCTTGGAGGCGATAGGTGCATCTGTCAGTATCTTGATGAACTTGAAGTTTGGGTTTTCTTCAAAGGTAGTGTCAAAATTAAACAATTTTCTTTCATATTTCTTTATGAAGATTTTTTCTCATGTGGTTAATGCAGCTGAACCTTGGACACATTTTAATAAGTGGATTTCTCGTTCTATATCATGATTCTCCTTCCAAAAGTAGTACGCTACCGCCGATTTATCTATTTAGGAACATCACGCTCTAGAGATCCCGATTTCAAATCTTGGTCAGGGAGAGTTACCTGGATAAGGTTTTTTCTGGCATTTTCCCTTATCCTTAAAAGGCGAATGTCGGGTAGCTCAAAGCTCCATGGATCCTGGACACATTTAGCATTATTTCACCCATTTCATGCACTGTCCAATATGACTTAACATTGGAGGACATAAAAAAAAAGAAGAAGAAACCATTTATAGACTTTGTGGAAAATTGAACCATCCTCTTTGAAAATTATTTAAGCCACAGTTAATATCACTATGTAAAATCTTACTTGTACTTAGTACTAAGATTTGTTTACAAATGATTGAACATACAAACTTTCTCTTCAAACCAAAAAGGTTTACTTTTGTGGGAATAACAAAATTGGGCAATTATTTATTTTTTCTTTGCTTTTCCATGAGGGAGCTTTAAATATATTACATGGTTTATAATATCCATGTGTGTAACATTAACAAACATTTATATACATTTGCATAAAGTACCAATCAAACTTTAAGAAAAGAAATGAAGGTACAAGGTATCATTTGATGTGTAGCATAACGGATTTCAAAGGTTCTATTACAAAACTTTTATATTTGAAAAAAAAAAAGTATAGAAATTTAGGTATCAGCTCCAAATGAATAAATTCATACCTTCAATTTTGCGGGGAAGTTATAAATGCTATAATATTGTATTCACAGTATGTATTACAACCAAGTCTTAAAAGGAAGATTAAAACAATCTTTGAAACAAACCAAAATGGTGGCAGTTATACAATAAATGAGTTAGCAGTTGCTTGGTCATGATGTAGAGAATTTCCAAGATTTAATACATTAATTACAAAAGAATTTGGTAATCTGCAACTTACTTCAGAGCTAATATTTTTTTTTTCACTACTGTAATAAAATTTGATGTGCAATTTGAACTGGGTAGAAACATACATTTCTGTATTTTAGTTACGCCTATTACACTTTTGGCTAGCATTTTCTTGAGCATTTAGCAGCTTGTGTTTTCTTTATCATCAGTAAAATGCCATTATCTATACTTGATAGGGCTCGGATACTTAGGTAAATATACAATATCCTATTAGCACTGTAAAAGAAATTTATGAGAATTTTAAAAACTTTAGAAGTAATAAACTCAAGCTTCCAACCAAATCAACCATGATCATAGGAACAGAATTAAACCTAGCATTTCATGTCGTGCATCTAGTTCAGAAGGAGATTAATAAGTTCACCACCAGCCATTATCACATTCAGTCATTCATTAAAACAAGAATTACTGCAGGATTTTTCAAGATATTTGAGTGAAAGAAGCTGTAAAATTACCAAAGATATAAATTGATAAGGAAACCTAAATCACCAAGAATGGGTTACTACCGCATTTTTAATTCTAATGCTAATTTGGATTTGTTTCTTCATGGAACATTAGCATCTAACACAATGACCAATAAATAATCAAGTTGGTTAGTTACTTTAATACTTCTTGGACCATGTGTCACAGAAGCTGCATGCTCATGAAATGCAGTGGTGAAACTGAATGCAACATAAACAAGAAACCTTCTGCGACTCCGGATACTAGCCGCACAGTAATCAATTTATCCAACTACCAATTATCACCAGATGAAACTTCCTTGCTTGCCAAAGGAGGCAATTACGCAGTAGTCCCGTCTACGTTACCAGTGGAGGACATCATTTCCAGCATTGAGTCGGGAATACGTGGCCTTCCAGCAGCAACAGCCAATGAAATTCGCCGGGAGTCCGCCAGGATTCTCCAACATGCCAAGGCTCCACCCAGTAACCTCACATCTCAAGAGAGGACCGCCTTAAAGAACTTAAATAACAACAAAAGTATCATTATCTGCTCGGCTGACAAGGGAAATGCCACCGTCATTTTGAACCAATGTGATTACGAGAACAAAATCTCAGATCGTCTTACACCGGACACATACCGCCAAATCAAACGGGATCCCACAGCTCGCATTGTTCGAAACACCAATGCCCTTATTAAGAAATCTTCCCCACCAGCAGAGGACAAACGCCGCATCATCAAATCTGAAGCACAGCCTCCCAGACTTTACGGCCTACCAAAAATCCACAAACCGGATGTGCCTCTGCGGCCCATTGTCAGTGGAATTGGATCTCCGACTTACGCCTTAGCCAAACATCTAGCCTGCCTCCTACAACCACACGTCGGCTCAACAGATTCCTTCATTAAAGATTCCGGTCATTTCATCCAGAAAATTCAAAGCATCACACTACAACCTCACGACCTTCTCATCAGCTTCGATGTCGTCTCTCTCTTCACCATGGTCCCAGTGCAAGAAGCACTCGCACAGTTACAACACACCTTCTCAGACGACTTAATCGCACTCTTCCGTCATGTTCTGACCACGACATATTTCCAGTGGAACCACTCGTTCTACGAACAGATAGATGGCGTTGCTATGGGTAGCCCTCTCAGCCCGGTTGTGGCCAATTTCTTCATGGAGTCCTTCGAGTCCCATGCCTTAGACACGGCTCCACTAAAACCGACTGTCTGGCTCCGATATGTAGATGACACTTTTGTCGTATGGTCACACGGAAAAGAAGCCCTGCAAGATTTCCTACTACATCTTAACAGCATCAACCCCCGCATTCAATTTACCATGGAAGAAGAGAAAGATGGACAACTAGCTTTCCTGGACGTCCTGGTCAGCAAGAAAACAGACGGCACCCTTGGGCACACTGTTTACCGTAAGCCCACCCATACGGACCGCTATCTGAATAAGGCTTCAAACCATCACCCCAGACAAAAACGTGCCATGTTAAATACACTCGTAAATCGTGCTTCACGCATTTGCGAACCACAGTTATTAAGAACAGAACTCCGTCACCTAGAACAAGCCTTTTTATCCAATGGCTACTCCATCCAAGAAGTCAGAAGAGCTTGCCGTCCTGCCAGACCGAAACCTGCCTCACAGAATGCACAGAGGCCCAAATATAATGGCACAGTTTTCCTGCCATATTTCAATAATGTCACCGACCGTATTCAACATATACTGCAGCGACACAACGTCAACACTGTTTTCAAGCCCACTAAACAACTCAACAATCTACTACGCTCGGCTAAAGATCCTCGGGAGCCTCTATCATCATCTGGTGTATACCGTATTCCCTGTTCCTGTGGTTTGGTCTACATTGGAACCACACAGCGCAGCATTAACACCAGACTCGCCGAACACAAAAGAAACTGCCGCTTGGGACAAACTGAAAAGTCTGCAGTCGCCCAACACGCCATTGAAGCTGAGGGCGAACACATTATAAAATTCCAGGACACCAACATTCTTTCATCTATAACACATTACCATGCCCGGCTACAACGCGAGGCTATTGAAATTTATAAACATCCACATAATTTTAATAAGAAAGAAGAAACTTTGAAGCTCAACAGCAACTGGCACCCTGTCATCGAACATAAGAAACGACACAGAACAGAAGAAAACCAAGCGAACCAACCAGAAGGTAGCATCCCTATCCAAGCCCGCCCACTCCCTCGCTCCGTCCGCCAGCCGGTCCAATCAGCGGAGGTCACTAACAGTATAAATACTGCAGCCCAGACAGTCAACACTTCAGACGCTACGCTAACTTCTCCGAGGAGACTACGACCACGCCACTGAAGATGTCCGCCGCAGTTGCGGACGAAACGTCTGGTAACTACAAATCCAGCAGACCACGGCATAACAGCCCGGAAATAACTTCCAGTTATATCAACATTTGTTCTTGATTGCTAGTTGCTAGTAGCAACTTCTTATTCATAAGAATAAAAATAGATGTATAATTAACCATAACCTAAATGCAATAAGATTAGGTCCTATTTCAGTGATTCCAACTAAACATAGAGCTTGGTGGAATGGAATCATTTCATTCCGTAATATGTAGAAGGCTATGCAAGTAAGTGAAATGATTTTAAGTATTTAAGTACAGTCAGTATAGCATGACTGCTGCAGTCTGGCACCACTGATAGGTGTCAGCAATTCAACAAAACTACAAATTTTTTTATGTTATGGTAATGCTGTTGTAACAATGTAACAACAATTATCACTAATTTCAGAAGAATAACTGAGTCAGATAGCACATTTGGAGGTTTTGTTTTCTCATTCAGCAGATTGTAGCCTTAAAGCTTATACACTAATTAAACTGGCTTCTTTCACTTTTTTATGATTTCATTCACATGCCAGAGATGTTAAATACAACAGTGGAAAAAAAAAGTACACGGAATGGGAAGCTAACTGGGCAATTAACATTATGTATCGAGCTAATACTATCTGTCCATTAAGACAGAGGCACACAATCCATATGATCAGAAAGTCCCCTTTCTGATTAATTTACTAGTAACATACTGGATGGCATAGGGAGCTGACTACATAAATAATGGCATCTAGCAGTAATTTATTCAAGCAGATAGTACATAAAGGAAATTATGCAACTAAGACCATCTGCCTGACATACATTGAATCATATGTGTCAAAATATTATGTATGCAAAATAACCGAGATGTTAAAGTGACATTAAATCCAAAAGGAAAAGAAAAAAGGGAGATGATCAATATAATTCTATAGAATATTATAACAAATCATATTGACAAATGCAGTAAAAGCATGTAGCTTCACTCAAAATATTGGAAAAAAATTTTGTTTTGTTTTTTGCATTTTTGTTACACACTCAAGTTATTTTTAGTAAATAATTTGGGTCAAATTTTAAGGCAAGTTTGCTTTGTTTGCTAATTATAAGAACATGTTTCAGAAGCTTTTGCTGCCATCATCAGCTGTAGTTAGAGTGGCAGCATTGGTCCGTGGTAAATGTCTGGAGGTGGGATCTCAAAAGTTTATAATTCTAGGCTTATATTTTTGGACACGAGTGTCTGGAAGAAGATTCTCATCCAAAAACATACACACAAAATTATGAATTCGAAATCCTGCCTCAGATATCTGCACCAAATTCATCACACTACCAACCAGGGATTAGAGAGAAGATGCCAATGCTGACAGTCAACCTATGCTGATGATGGAAGTGAAAATTTAATGTTCTGTTTATTTACAATGTAATTAAAGCAAATGAGTCCCAAAATTTGACTTAATATATCTGAACTTACATTCACTGTTACAAAGCTTCAAAAAGTTAATTTATGTTTTGTACCTAAAAATCCGAGACCTACTTATAATGCTGAACATTTAGCTGTGCAAAGACATAAGCTATTATGGCAGAAAGACTAGATAAAAGATTCTGAGAGGAGTACCTATATGGAAGTACTCATCACAACCTACAGCAGCTGATCATTCACAACAATCACAATAGGCACAGTTCCACAACAATCAAACAGGAGAGGCCTTTGTGATGTTTTCTATAGCACATAGTGACTTATTAAGGAAGTAAGATATTTTTATAGCACACAAAATTGTATTACAATCACAAATATTTTTCCTCATCCCTTTCTGAAAATATATAGGCAGGAAATGGCAAAGTTCAGCTTGGTCGCTAAGCTACCATATAGTATCCTCTGTAGATAACAAGCACTCCAATACAAAAAAGAATTATGTAAAGATATAATTCTGAAGTGTCAATAAAATAAACATACAAATGATCATAAAACTTATCTGAATTATTAATTGCTTCTACAAACAATAAAAACATACTGAAGACATTGCTTCCAAAACCAGAAATAAATCAGAGCTTGTGCAGGGCATATAGAAGTTTACAAATCTAAAGACTTATGATACTCTTACAAATGCACTCCATTACATAATTTACCCCACTTGAGCAAATAAAACAAAAGTGAAATGAATACTGCTCTTTATATCTGCCAAGGTTTCTGTTAATCTTGAGGAAATAGAGTTTCTCTGAAGTTTACTTTCAATAAGATTTTTTTAATATATACAAGAACTTTGTTTATCTGGACCTCTTAATCCAGATTTATTTTTGCTTTCTTTTCCACCAAAAAAATATATTCAGCCTTTAATAAACACATACGAAACACTGCCATTACAGATCGCATAGAGATTATTGGTCACATGCTTTGAGCTAAAAATAAATGTAATTACCATTCTGTGACACTGACAATCATAACATTTAAATGTATGAGATATTTCCATTAATTTACATGACAGTGGTTGTAGACATCTCATCTATAGGACTTGAATTTTATCTACTTTTGTATGACACAAATGTGTCTATTGTACATCAAAGTTTATATTAAATAATTTATTTCTGGGTAGAGGTTGCCTTAGAAGTTGGTGTCCTGACCAAACCCATTCTGTACTCAGCTGTGGTCTTGGCTGCAGTTGGAAAATATAGTGCCCAGACAAAAAGCATAACCTCAGTATAGAGGAGATGCCCTAGGAATTATTATTTAATGATTATCTAGGTTTTTGCTAATCTAGATAATATTGATACTGTATTAAAGTATCCATCACCAAGATATTGTCAGGCCGCCTTAATTTTTTTACAGAGGTATTTGGTTCCCCCATATTCCTAAGGGAGATAATCTATGCTAGTACTATAAAGATAAAGAATTTACATGTCTTGTAGTTGTGTGTTCAGAGAAATCTTGCAAATTGTTTTCAATTGAAAAATTCTATTGTGTCCAGTAAAGGGAAGGTGAAACATTTCCAAACTTAATCGGAAAAGCTATTTGTAGTCGGTTTATTGACACTTCGTCACTTATCTTTTATATTATTGAGGGACTAGTTTCGAAAGCCATTGCTTCCATTTTCAACCTCTCCCCTTGAAAATGGAGGCAATGGCTTTCGAAACTAGTCCCTCGATAATATAAAAACGTAAGTGACAAAGTGTCAATAAACCGACTACAAATAGTTTTTATCGATTAATTTTGACATCACTGTTACTAAATTCCTCCAATCATGCGTTTCCAAACTTCTTAAAACTTGAAAGTTAGTCCAATTTTGAGATGTTCTTATTGCATATTAATTAATGGATGTTTTGTTCCTTTATTGAAAAAAAAGGTATTTTTTATGTTATTTCAGCCCTTAAGGGCAGAAGGGAGAACTTAGGAAGGCATCCCTCTTCACACAATTTTCTATTAATTTAATGATAATACAAGAGAATATTTCAATGTGATTCAGAGAACATTGTTTTATTAATATCTAATGAGTACTGAATTTGTAAGATGAAGTTAATTCTGTTGAATGTAATAAATGATTAATTGCCTGTTAATGTATTCACATTAAATGAAAATGACAATATGCTATATAATTTGGCATAAATTGTAGACTACCTTAGACTGTAAGAAATTATTCTTAGCAATATTTTGTGTCCTTCACATATAAATCTGTACCTTATATTGTGAGCAATATGTCATGCATTTATGATTTAGAACCCAGTAAATATTAATATGCCATCTCTTACAATCTTAACATTTACCCCTTATTTTCTGCTTTTGGTACAAATTGATCAAACCTGAAAAAAATCTTTGGACTTCTCACTTTAGGCTGAGGAAAATTATTGGCTATCTTATATATTTTCTTAACTACCCTACATGTTCACCCTTGACTGGATTTTAAGATCTGTTCTTTACAAAATAGAGGTTTTGTTTCGAGTGATTAGAGGCAACTTCTCAAAGACGAGTTCAAATTCTGTCACTGTATATACTGTTGACAACTACAAAGGACAGCTACCTTCACACATGATGATAATAAAATGGCCAGAATTACAGTGCACTTCTTTAATTTTGGCTATGAGCTGCATTGCAAGTAAAATTATAAATTTAAGCAAAATACAACAATCAAAAACAAAAAAATGATTTTGCTGCATTTACTCATGTGTTGTACTCCTTCAGATATCTAGAATATTAGATTCAGCATTCTTAATTCCATAATAATTAATTAAAGCACCAAACAGAATTACTCATTAATTAATCACCGTATGGTAAGCAGAGAAACGTTGCTTTATAGCTAATTTGTGAACTGTAGGATATTACGCAGTCTAGAGACTAGCACCAGGAATGTTCAGGGCTAACTGTTCTATATTCTCATTGTGAGGTATTTGGTTCTTAAGCCTCGTTGAATTTGCAAAGTGGGTTTAATCACTCTCATGTTTGTAGACAGTTCTTTAGAAGTGTAAACTTCTACTATGACCTGTATCTCTACTTCCACTAGAAACTAATTTCCATTTTTTTTTCTTCTTGTAGAACTACAGGTAAATCATTAAGCTGTACATATGTATAATATGAGGTGCAATCAAATCAATAGGGATCAAAAGCCAAGAAGTCTTGTCTGAAAATTAATTTGTATAACCGTTAATGTGTATCCCACTGAGGGATAAGACAATACGTTCCTTGCAGAACTTTTATCTATTCAATTACTTCCTCATAAGCTGCAAACAAATGTCTCAAACCATTCCTTATTAGAAAATTACACAAGTAAGTTTTGGTTTTACAAAGGGTACTAATCAAAACTGGAACTAATAATTGTTTTAAAAAAAACTTTAGTTTTGGAATATAAATTGACATCCTGAAATTAGCATTATATAATTACATTGGTATGCTCTTATTGACATAATGAGATACTTGTAAACAAGTCTGATTCAGAAATACTGCACACTAATTAACCTAACAATAAACACACACTGTCCAGTGATAGATTACATTGTCCTAAGGTTAATTCCTAAAAGTTATTTAGTTACAATAAAGAACCCTCACACATACTGCTGTTAAAGCAGTGAGTGTTATAAATACGGTATAAAAATTCTAACCAAAAATGTTTTAATTTAAGCTTGCTTCATCTTTTAAAGATGAAAAATGGAATGTGGAAGCAACTGCAATTGCGGTTAATAAAACAACATACTTAGATGCTTTTCTTGAGCAGAATAAAAAAGGAAGAGGGTTTGATGAATGAGTATGTTGATTTAGGTAAATACCACTAATGAAAAGTGAGGTTAAGTGCATATGGATGCAATGAAACAATAGTAATACGAAGTTGAAACAGTGCTAATATGTAATTTACAGGGATAGACAAAAATTTGGCAAATAGGTAAAACTAGCACAGGACAGAAAAGTAAATGGAAAGCAATGACTATTAAAAGGGACAAGCACATAAAGTATGGAATTGTATACCGAGCAGGGTGGCTCAGGCAGTTTCTTCTGTGGCCCACATTTGGGAGGCCCAGGTTTGATTCCCGTGGCTACCTGACCCATGGGGTTTTTCAGGGGTTTTCCAGGGTCACTATATGAATGCTGGGTAGGTTAATTACATCCCCCAAATTTCCTGGCCCTCCATTTCACATCACATTTCTTATCATTTCACATCATCTCTTGTCTAGTGGTCTCTTTCAGGATAGAAGTGTCAGTGGATGTCTCAGCACTGTCATTACCCTTTGGGTCGGCTGCCCTGTCTCTCCTCTCACCTCATCCTTTCTCCTGAGGATGCCCCACTTGGGATATAGGTATAATAAACCACAGGTTGTATTGAAGGGCTGCCTGTTAGCAAATGGGCCAGAGCCCAGCTCAGTGGTAGCCCAAGCTGTATTAGATTTAGTACTTAATACATCATTTCATATCTATCATATCAATAATGCTCAAGAGTCCATCATTACAAGAAAAATTGAGGTTGGAGAGATTCTTATTTCTCTGAGATTCATAATATTGTCGTGAATGCATTGTTGAGGCGAGGCGGCGCGAGGGATGAGTTCAAAGAGACGAGCAGTGCAGTGCGGAGATAAAAGATTGCCAAAATGGTGGGGGGGGAAGGATACAGATTTCTGGAGAGTTCGTCTTTCTTCTAGCGCAATCTTGATTGTTTGAGAACATTCCGGATAGTGGGTAAGCTATAAATAAGGAAGCCGCAGCTCGCCAAGGGGACAGTTGTTAATTGAACTTGTGTGCATGAACAGCTGTGTGAACTTTGTTTGTGGTCGATGACTTTGCAAGTTGTAATGTGTATGTGATGTAATTCTGGACTGTCATGTTGACCGAAGTGTGTTTCTACAGAAATAAAGAGCAATCTTTAGTGTTTGTAACCTGGACATAAATTTCACGAACCTACAAGGTCACAATATTCTAGAACATAGCAGAATGGGACATTCATGTAGCAGTGGACATGCCATTCAGAAGCGTTTCTGAAAGCAAGTAATGGCAAGTAAATATGGAAAAGCAGCATTTTATATCAACAAAGATCCGACAAAAGTTGAGCAAGAATGTGAATTGGCACATATCACAAACCAAAGTGTCTAAAACCTCTTACATTAAGCAACTCCAGGTTAAGAAAGGAAATTGAATTGTAAATAAAAATTCAAGATTTTTATAACAGCTTACACCTTTCATAAAGCTTCTATAGGCATAATAATAAAATTGACCATCTTATTTGTAAGATATGTTATAAGAATGGCGTTTGAAATGGTAGTAAATGTTTCAATTGGCCTGATCAATTTTATTTGACTGCACCTTATAGTGTAAAATAAAAACATTAAAACATTATACAGCTACAATAACCGTAAATAATTATTTCTCTGGTAACTTCAGCACCATCTCATCACTATTCAGAGTACTAGTAATTAGCAAATATAACACACTAAACAGACTAGTAAATTAATGCTTAAAAATGGCAAACACATTTGTAAATAGAAAAGTAGAAAAGTAGAAAATGAATAACTTTTGATGCTATAAATGTTTCAAAAATGAATTAAGATGTTACAACCATGAATTTAAAAATGCAATGCTCTAGTTATGTTAAAACAAAGAGAAGAGAGAGCTTGATAAGAAAAATTAAACAAGATCACAATTCTATCTCTCTTGCATTTAAAAATTGGTCCTCTGCACAATACAAACTAAAGCAACTTTCACTCTCGCACCACACACAGTTCAGTTTGGTGTAGTCCATTTTCATTGGGAAGCACCATTTCGTTCATTGTCATAACCAACTGTTTTAACCATGAGCTACAGAGATTGACTTTAATCAGTTTTACAAGTCAATACCTGTAGACAACTTTACTGTGCTCTAAGAAGTTTATTCACAGGCAATTAAACGAGGCATGTGTTTGAATCTCAGCATATAACAAATCTAAAAATTATGCCAAATATTACTTGCCAGTATTATAATTAATAAAGTATATCTTTCTTGCTCAGTCACGGATACCAAATGTTTCTCCTTAGCATTATCCATTAAAAAGTAAAGAAATGAAAACAGATTCCTTTTAGTCCTAAATGTGTCATTTCTGCATAACAATAGTCATTCATTATCTTGGCCTTTTTGGACCAATATCAAAATCTTCTAGGTTTCAAATTTTGTACTAAATTTCTCATAAACAATGAATTGGACCCACATAAAATAAATGGTCTTTTAAGTTAAGATGTCAAATACCTTTTCTAGGATTATGATAAAACCTTGTTTTGCATTTAAACTAAAAAAAAAAGAAAATCACTGTTAAAGTTTAAAACACAATAAGGCCCATACATATAACAATAATGATAGAGGATGTTTTGAAGTTAAAAGTTTATTGCAGCTTTATTTTATTTTACTGCAAACTGATGAAAAATTTAAAATCCATAGGGACCTAAAAATGGCTTAGTCATCAACTTTTCAGCAGTTTTGTGTTGTGTATTAAATCTATCCTTGAAAGATGCAGCAGCTTTCTTCATTGACACACAATGACGACTTATCACTACCCATAATGATAATAAAGACATACATTAAGAAAAACATAACATCCAATGCTCAGTCTAAATATGATTACTGTTTCTCCCGAAGTTTCCCAAGACAAATAATATTTTATTTGTAACATTTTCTTTTAGTTATGCTGCCAGTTATGGTAATAACCTTTAAAAGACATACTTTTGGAAGTGTCCTCAATGAAACAGAATTAATATCTTTGAGTTAGAAGATGGCAGCTGCATCTTTAGGTGGTTTCATATGCCTCTGAATATATTCAATACACAACGATGATCTTTACCTATAACATCTTTCAGGTTTTATGCAAATATGACAAAGTTTTAAGTCATGTTTTTTCTAGCAGCAGTACTTGTACATTTCCGTACCCATACTGAAAAATAAGCTTGAAAAATTATATCCAATTTGCATAGAAGTAAAAAATGGCACACCGTTTAGCTATTAGTATTTAGCAATAGCAAGTTTAAACTTAATGTGTGTCTGAAGATTGCATATTTAAAAAATACTTATCAAATTTTTTACTTACTGGCCAGTTTTGTCACATCACAGTTTTGAAGTTTTGCAATTTCATATAGTTTAAATGAAAACCTCTCAAATTCACATTAATATGCAAGAAAACTTTGGGTCAAAGCATCAGCACAGCGCAGCATGCTGCTTTTAACTGTTGTACATTTGCACAGTTTGCACCAATTGAATTACCTTAGCACTGCGTTTCTTTACGCAGAGCTGTGGCACTACATCACGCAACCCCACTGTCAAGATGCGTCCTCTTCTTTGAATCAGTTCTGTGTAATCGCACCTCAACATTTGTGGTAGTGGAAGATCCAATCTGATGATCAGGAGTGGACTTGAGAAGATCTGGTTGAGGTCCTTGTTGGACTTGACTGGATATTGTGCCACAGTGTCCTGCAGTAGCAGAACTCAAGGTGCTGTATCCTGTTCCACCCCCTCCCATAGCTGGAGCTTGCCGACCACGTTGCAGAGATCGATGAGATCCATTTCGTGTCAGTGTTCCCATTTGAGGTGTACCAGGAAGAGCATGTCCAAGAGCATTCATATAATCCGCAATTAGAAGTGTCAGCTCTAAAATCTAGAAGATAAAAGTTCAGAGAATCATAAATAAAAATATGCAGTGAAGAAGAAAAATTAATTTGCAGCAAAGGCTGTCAATCCTTCCTCAGCTTGTGCAATAAATATAGCAATTTATTTTAAGGTCTAGCACTTTACTGATGTCTAATCTTAATTTAATCTAATGTTAAAATAACATTTACTAATTACACTTATTCACAGCTAGCATTTGTAGTTTTAATTTTGATGTTATATATGGAGCTTTGGCTACAATTTATAACATTAATTTTGTAATATATTATTTCATTTGATGAATATAATACATTTTTATCTTAGTTCTATCATTCCATTTTTATTACCTGACAGTATGCTTATATAGGTTTCTGATGTCAAAAGGTACAAATATATACAGGTTGAAAATTTAATTGTTTTTCCACACAAGCTGTGTGTAGGCTAAGATTTGGATAGATAGAGTCAGACTGAAAAATTTAATGCTATGGCCAGGATTTGAACCATGGATCTCCCAGTTTCCGTGTGGTCACTCTTACCCATTGAGCTACCACGCCAACATGCCGTCATGACAGTAAAGTCTCCAACTGACTCTTATGTTTCCCAGTAAACCACTAGTTACACTCATATACAATGAGATACAAAAATGTTAAGGGATGGATTAAAACCGCATTTAAGAAAGACCCTTTTATTTTGTTTACGATGAAGCACTCATAATTTTTCCACTAATCAACAAAACAAAAGTACTATACATCATAAAATGTGTAATCAACTGTTCTAAAGAGTTACTAGTCTTGTGATTTGCACTTGTCAACATCCTCCCCACCTTGCAATTTAAAACATTGACAATTAAATGTCCATAAATTAACCTAATAATGGTAACTATAAAACCTAGGATTTAACTACTTACAGAAATAGTAAGTCGCCACAAAAGGTGTGTATCTCATTGTATATGAGAGCACCTAGTGGTTTACAGGCAAACGTACGAGTCCGTTGGAGAATTTAATGTTATGATGGCACATTGGCCATGGTAGCTCAATGGGTAAGAGTGACCGGATGGAAACCGGAAGATCCATGGTTCAAATCCCGGCCATGGCATTGAATTTTTCAGTCTGACTATCTATCCATATATACAGGTTGTTTAAAGCACTATTCACATACCACATACCCAAATTCTGTACTTATTACTTTATTGATGAAAATTAAAATAAACTTAAACATCTAAAATTTTGATTGTATTTTGGAAATTCCTTATGATTAAGTCCCAATGTTGAACAATGCTTAATGTATGTATAACAAGAATATTAGAAACCTATGTCTCTTGTGGTTTAACAGAATGTATACTTAATCTACTGCTTTAAAGAAACGTGAAAGGTTCAACATATGATTTTGATTTTGAATAAACTGCAACTGCATACTGACTTTTTCTGAATCTTCACAACTCCATTTTGTTCTTTACAATTGCAAGACTACTTTAAAAATGTCTTCTCTATAAATGCAACTAACTTTAGATAAAACTATTTACATATAAAAATTAATGATATTAAACTGTGCACCAAATAACCAAAGTTAGTAGTGATTTTTAAAAACTGATGCATATGAGATTTACCTTTGGCTTACTAAGAGAAAACAGAAGTTTTTGGCTGCCTGCACCTTCTTCTGCTGTCACCACCAACATAAAGTCATCCTGGCAGCCACCAAATGTTACAATGGAGGAATATTGGTACCTATTGAAAATAAGAGAATATGTGCATAACATAACAGCTTCCTCTATCATGAGCAACAAAATATGGGATCCAAAGCTTTATTTCATACAGATTTCTCAGCAACAAAGCTTTCAAATGACCAAGGGCTTGTTCATCAATGCTCATAATGCATTGGTTTTCGGCTATAAAAGTCCATATAACATTGTATGATGACTAGATACTTTATTAATAAAGGAACTACGTTACAATATGCAATAACAACAGTCTTTATTGATTTATTTTCTTACAATTTTTATTGAATTATGATATCATTTGCCAGGATAATATCAT
Source organism: Mantis religiosa (assembly GCA_030765055.1). Classification (NCBI taxonomy): domain Eukaryota; kingdom Metazoa; phylum Arthropoda; class Insecta; order Mantodea; family Mantidae; genus Mantis; species Mantis religiosa. The sequence goes on along the minus strand of CM060956.1, from coordinate 43,884,324 downwards.
TAGCACTGCCAGTGTGCCAGATTTTCATCCTGCAGGATTCTTTTATATGCCAGTAAATCTTTGACATGGGACTGTCACTTATAAGCACATTTAAGACCCATCAATGATGGCGAGGTTTGAACCCACAACCTTGGAATCAGTAGGTCGGTGCCTAACCAACTCATCAACCCAAATCGACTTCATATACTGATGGTCAGTTGTATGTTTATTATGTTTTTCAAAAGGGAAGAGTTCTGGACTGCTGCAAATGAGATGCATTTGCATACTCAGCATTGCCATCTTGTTACCCCCACTCTTTTCCTATTTCCCTCTCTCTTTCATACTGGCATCTGGTTGAATCAAAACTTGGACTGGACTGTACACATTGAAGATTTAATCAAGAGAATAAGTATAGTCATGCTGCTGCAACGGTTACAATGGATTTATCTTTGTTAATAGTCACCTCTCAGATAATGCACTGATTATTCTTGTAAGAGTGAGAGGGGTACTGACGCGCCTCCCGTTCGTGCACTAAACACCAATGAATGGATCACTTCAGTCAATGGAATTTTCAGGAATCACAAATGACAGATGTTTACTCCACGTGGAGTAATCAGTGCAATATCTGAGAGGTATCTATTACCAAAGATAAATCCATGGTAACCGTTCAAACAGCGCGACTTTAGATAATGTCATGCTGTAAAAACATTAAAAATGACAACAGACACGAATACAGTTTGAGTAGCATATTTCGCATATTTTCACACCCTTTTAAATTACTGCATCATCTTCTGGGGAAATTTAGAGATGTCTGATAGTGTTCTGAATGCAAAAAAGAATTACATGAATAATTGTTAGCCAACCCACATATATCAGCTATAGACCATATTTTAAAGATCTTAAAATTAAGACATTTCCATGTTTGTATAGATATCATGTTCTTTGGCATGTTAAAGCTATTATAAGTAATTTTAAGATTTACCAAATGACACAAACATGATGCAAGAGAAAGCTCAAATCTGTCAATTAGCCACAATGCCACCTTATTCAAACATTCCTTTATCTGAAATGGTATACAATTAATAAGTTGCCATTTCATATAAAACAGACAAAATAAAGGCTTTCAAAATCCAACTACACAAATTCTTAGTTGAAGAATGTTTTTATTCTGTACAAGAGTTTTAGTTATATATTGGTATATTTTGTATGTTCTTTTATATATATTTTTTGGTATAATATGTTAATGTTATTCTGTAAATATTTGTATGTTTTAAATGCTATAATCATAATTATAGTTCATGAATCACCCATCTTTCTAATTCATTGGAACTGCCAATGGCTCATCCACTTGTATCAAGAGACAATTTGTCATTGTTACTGTCTTCATTGTCTGATTCCTGCAAATTTCTGATAGGCTCCAAAATCTCATCACTGCTATTTCTTTCCAAAAGTTGTTATCTTGACACTTTTCTGCATGTCTCATGCAGTTCTCCCAGTCTTGTATTACCTTTCAATTTCTTCGTGAATAAGTTGTTCAACATCAGTCAGTATAAAAGTATTGTCACCCAATTATTGGAAGGCACGACCAACCGGCAGCTGAGTGGGGGACAGGAGGAATTCAGGCCACGCCTACCCCAACATGCAGCACCCCAACATGCAGCACCAATGACGCTCCGAGGAGAGACGGCTCAGGGAGGGAAGCAAGAAGAGTAATCACTGGTTTCCCCCTACCCTGCTTGCCTAGAAAGATCATGTAACACTGGGACGACTTCATGTACAGAAAGTTCCAGAAATAGCGATCTTCCTATATAAGGGCTGCAAAAGACGAGTCAGTCAGTTTTTGGCGAGCAGCCGTGAAGAGCGCAGTGCAAGGGAACAGACTGGAAGACTACATATGTGTATCAGAGGAGCTTTTAGTCAGCTCTAGAGAGAGTTGTACTTAATTGTGAGCATTGCGTAATTGGAGTGTTATGTAATTGTGTGTGACACGTGATCCTGCTGTGATTTGTAAGTGAACCAACTGTAATTTGGTGGAAATAAAGAACATTTTGAGTTTGTGCAACTGGACTTTAAATTTCACGAACCCCCAAAGTCACAATATTATTTCTGTTTGCAACCCCCTTGTAGAAATTAGCAATTTCATACTGAGTCTCTACTCTTAAGCTTCAAGAAAACATCAAATCAGATGTGAAGAGTGCAAAAAAGTACACTTTGGGAAAACAAAGAGGAACACTGACACAAGGTTTAGAAAGCAATATGAAAACTCTGCAGTTGCAGAGTTTTCCGGTCCACAGACCATCTGAAAGAAAAATTTAAGCTTTTAAAGGCTCTTCCTTTCTTTTTTTCTTTTTTGTTGTTGTAATTTACGTCCTCCAACGTTAAATCATATCGGACGGTGAATGAATTGGGTGATGCTCAAATGAGTCCAGGGTCCATGGAGCTTAGCAGTACCCAACATTCGTCTTGAAGGATAAGGGAAACTCCTGGAAGAAAACCTTATCCAGATAACTCACCCTGACCGAGGCGGGCTAAAGGCTCTTAGAAAGCCCAAAGAACACTCTGGGAAAAATTATTCATGCACAAAAATAAACAGAACTGATTAAAAGTAAAATACTGAAGCTATTAACAGTGAAGCAAATCTAATTAAGTAAATTATAATTAGTGATGAAACTTCACTTATCGTTGATATTAATATATAACATGACTAATTTCATAAATCCAACATTTGTATCATTAGCCAGAATATTAACCAGGCAAACTAGCTCTGTTAAAATATATATTAATGCAAGGATAAGTGATAAGGATATGATTAATCATATGATTAATCTCTGTAGCTATTTTCCAGTATTGCAAAGTGTCCCATATGCATTTAGTCCACTATTATATAAAAATAAAACTATTCAATAAGCTTACCTTACTATTGCCTGCATGGATGCCAGTTCCAAAAGTGTGACGCTATCTTCGCTAACTGCAAGCCATATCATTGTTCCAGAATTTATACCAAGTTCTACTCCAGGCAAAGCATGAGGACTTCGCAACTGGGCCTGGAAAAGTGCTGCACCAAAATGGGGCCATTTTCGGGTACAAGTTAGATAAATACGGACACAGTCCAGCAAACTTCTTCCTTTCAGACTTGCCCATTTCTCCTGAAGACGTTCTTGGAGTTCACTGGAATGCAAGTTATAACAAGTTCAGCATCTTGGAAAAATAAAATGCAATATATGCAAAATTTGTAAAATGATGGATTTCCATAGTAAGAACATAAGAATTGCTGGGCTGCATACACAAAATTGATTGACTACTTAATTACTCAGCACCAAAGAAAGCTTCCATGCTTAGTATATGAAGTTCCTACTCTCACAATGATGCAAAAATATTTGTAATTCAAAATTCTGTATAATTATCTTCAATGAATTTTATTGAACATACTGTACAGATTTAAAGGATAAATTGTTAGTCAAAGTTTTCATCTTTTGCATAGAACTTTAGAAAATCTTTCCTTGCTTGAAAGGCAAGTATGTGACACTATCAACAAACAAAGATACAAACACACTACTCTGATGTTAGGTGGTCATCTTTTTACTCAGATTCTATAATAGAAGCTGTAAGATATGGTCCTCATGAACACATGACACAACTTCAAATTTGGCTTTTGCCAGTCTTGTGTGTTTATAGCAGAAATTAGGTGGTATATTTTGTATTAGTTCTTTTACAAAGAAGTCCAAGTATGCTAGTCTAGGATGCACGCTAGTTCTTTACGAATGGCCAGCAGAAATCCAGTAAGCTGAACTATCCTTAATAAACAGGTTAACAAATAGTTTATGTTACGATAAACAGCTCTTCCTTCCTCTGCTGCATTTGTATATACAACTGACTGCAAAAGTCATGCAGTATTGGGTGTATGCATGCAAACTTTTAATGAGTGCTAGTTAATTACGGACCGCGCCGTGGCTCAGTGGTTAGACTGCTTGGCTCTCACCAAGGCGGCCCGGGTTCGATCCCAGGTGACCACAAAGTGAGATTTGTGGTGGACAACACAGCGCTGGGGCGGGTTTTCTCCGGGACCTCCGGTTTCCTCCACCATCTCATTCCACCGGTGCTCCATCTTCATCTCATGCATCATCAGTGTCACCACCTGCGGTGCCGTATGTAGTAAAAGCGGGCGTTAAACACTACACATTTCATTTTCATTTAGTTAATTACGTAGTTAGGTGTTTGTTACTAATATGACAGTACCTCCTGCAGTGTCAAAAATAAAAGGAAAAACTCTACATGGTCAAAGTCGAAAGATTATTGCTAATATTTATGAGTATATGATGGAAGAAGTCAAACAGCTCAGAAGCATGTGTGTAAACGCACATCTCACTGCAGACTGCACCTCTCTCGATGCCAGCATTCCCGCAAAAGGTGAGTAGTGACTCACACCCAACCTTTCATATAACATTTTCATCTGTCAAGAACTAATGCGCGACCTCAAGATATACTATTCTTTCATGCTGTTCTCGATATCATCATTGTTGAACTTTATGTTTAAGTTCATTCTCTTGCAAGTAATCTCAATGGCTCTTAGTGGCCTTCCTTAACTTACCCTCTGTTCTAAAGTTCATAGTCTTTTTTTTTTCATTATAAAAAATTATATAATGACTCTCCATAATTGTCATAGTAATTTTAGTTTATTTCTAATACTGCATACATACTAAAATTTGGATTTTAGCTTTCAAAGGTCTTTTGTTATTGTGATGAATGGCCAAGTCCTGCTTGTGCATTTCACTAGGTGGTACTTTAAACATGGCTCGTCTCACATATCTTGCATTTTAAGTCCTCCTTGAGATCTTGGTATGCCATATTCTGGCATATCTTTCCATGAAAACCTTGTGCACTAAGCATGCTTAGAGGTCCTGAAGTTGGAAGTTTGAACCTTTTCAAACATCTGTTTTCGTTGCTTCTGTTTCCATTATGTCTATTATATCCCAAAGGTAACATTACCTTTGTTTTACCTCTCTTTGATGACTTCTTCATATGTCTGGGTTTCTTGAAGGTTGAAGCAGAGCCTGATGTCTTCAATAAAATAGGATTCTTGCGCTACTATGTGAATATACTCGTTTTTTAGACTCTCTTGAGGTATCTGGTTTTGACATTCTCCACATTCTCCAATTTCTTGAAGTATTCCACTGTTAGGTAATTCCATATTATCTGAATTCCATATGTGGCTATTGGTGCAACCTTATATTGGAACAGTGCCATCGCCATTGGTAGAGACGGTTTCTGTATCTTGGGGATGTCATACATGTACATAGAATTTATTGCCACCGTGGTCCAGTCTTGTATGAGCATAGTAAATAAATGTGGTTCCTGTGGTCTGCAGCATCACACCCAGGTATTTAAAAATGAAGACGATTTCTAAGGCTGACTAACTGCACATGAAGTGGTCATTTTTACATGCTTTCCCCCTCTTTCTGAACTTTATTTCTTTTGTCTTGGAGCTATTTATTTCCATGGAGTTCTCTAATGCCTAGTTTCTGATGTTCTCTAGGGCTTCTTGCAGATTTTCAGGTTTCTTGGAAAGAATGGCCATAGTATCTGCATACATGAACAGCCACATATTTCTTGAGCTTATAGTTTGATCAATGTCTCATGTCTTTACAGGTTTCTTCATGTTTGGTCAATATATTTTGATGACGGTATGCCATTGTCTATTGCCACAGAGCTAGTGCTAAGTATCCATTTTATTATTTCCAGCTCATGACTTTCCTGCCCAATATATTCTCCAGCTTATGGCAGAGCAACTAACTGTCTATGCTGTCAAATGCTTTTGAGTAATCTATAAATATTGCTCACAAAGTGTTTGGCTGTGCCAGGTTCCTTGTTACCTGTAATAAGGTTTTCTGTGCAGCATGCAGGGTCAATCTGGCTGGGGTAAACCCAAACTGATTTGTAGGGATATTTGCGCATAGTCTGTTCAATGCACTCCAGTAGGATTTTAAGAAGAGTTTGAATATTGTATTCTCCAATGTGATTCCCCCATAATTGTTTGGGTAGTGCTTCCTGCCTTTGCCTTTGCCGAGTACCATTATTATCGTCTATCTCCCTGGCTGTTTACCTCTATTCCAGCCCTTAAGCATCCATTGTGTTGTTCCATTTCTCCTTCTTAACTTCATTAACCTTCTCTTCCAGTTGTTTTATTTTGTCTACAAAGTTCCCCATCCATCTCCCTTATTCTTTTCTCTCCTTTCTACATGAGCATTTTTATAGTTACAACACAAATCTCTTTAATGTCCCAGTTCTTTCCCATATTGATTTTTTCCAGTGTATTTCTTTGTATTCTGTTACATAATGTTCTATGTTTATTTTCTTTCCACATAAAATGCACTCCCTTGATGAACCCTTTCTCAATATAGCTCCTATCCTTAACCAAGCTAAACCCTACCTCTCATATCTATCACAGAGGTTAATATATTGTTTCCCTTAACCATTTTCTTTTCATTTTCAGATATACATTTAGTGATTTCTTAGTTATCAAGTTTCCCATGTCACTTGTATCAATGTCCTCTACTCTATTCTTAATCATTGTCCAAAAACCCTTTATATTTATTTCTCCCTCCCACTGTTTCATATTCATGAGGGGACTTGAGCAACATTTCTTTGAGGTACTTGAATTTCATATGACTTCATTTCCATTTTGGGGATTAAATTCTGTTCTAGGTGAAGAATATAAGCTGTCTTTTCTTTTAGAAGGCATTTGTACTCCTCAGTTCCGCATACTCCATTAGCATGTCTTTCTCATGGTTTGTGGCTGTATGGAGGAGCTACAAAGTTCTTTGTCTCATTGCATAACAATTGTTGAACCATGACTTCACTGTGCGCTTGATCCTGGCTTCTTTATTGGTGGCTTGTATGAAGTTATCAGTCAAAGTTGCTATTGCTCCATCTATGTTCTCCTGCCTTATCATGCTTATTATTGCTGTTATTTTAGCTGTATTTGCTTGCCTGTTCTTCATTGATGATTTAAGTTCCTACTTGAACATGGTTGCTCTGAAATGCACAGCTGGAATTATTACCAGCAGGTACTTCCTAATTGCATATTTTTCTATTTTGACTTGTGCATGTCCCTGACCACCCATGAAGACCAGGTTGTTTGCGCTCCTCCCATTTGGTGCTATGTATGTAAATTCCTACCTTTGGTTTAGGAATCTCAGTCTATAGTTCATGAGAAAATTTATAACTGGGTTTTTGTGTTTCATTTATTTATGTGACAGTCGAGATCTCCCACTAGTATGGGTGGTTTACTGTCATCAATGTTTTTCAGTGCTCTTTGTAGGTTGTCTTATTATGCTTTCTGATTTAGTAATGGGTGCAAAAGAAGCACCAACTATATTTATTAATCTCATGGATATCAGTGCTGTGTTGTGTTTTGAGTACAATTGTCCCTGTTAAGGGGCTGCAGGTGCAATTTTATGGAGCAGCTTAGTCCCTTAGAACCCTTTTCTCCTTTTTGGCTGGGGAGTGTATTTAATAAAGGTTATTTATTTATGTAACTTAATAAGGATGTTTCTGAGAAGAATAGTATATAATTTTCTTGAAACCTAAGCATGGGTGTCATGGCTATTTTATTTTTTTTATTTAGGTTTAAAATTTTTCTTTAAAAGGTTTTGTTAAGTAATAAGTGAGTTTAGTCCTTCCACAACCCATACCATTATTTTGACGTAGTCTTTTGCACTACTATTGCTGAGGAAATTGTCATCCTTTCTATTATCCTGTCAGGACCAAAGGATTCCATTCTCAGCACTGTGTTGCTTGCATTTTTTAGAGTTTTGATATTCCATGTTGTAGTTAACTGTTTCCTTGTTATAGCCATGGCCCTTGTCTTTGTTGCCTCTGAAAAGTATACTACCTCATAACAGCTTCCTTCTGCCAGTTGTGGTTGTTCTGCCCTGTCTTTCATTCAAAGGGGATGCCTATTCTGAATGCTCTAATGGAGTCCACTACCTCCAGCTCCTCACATTCTATTTTCCCATTAATGCTGTTAGCACCAATACAGTCAGGTTCATCTCAGTCAGTTGTATGGTGAAGGTGAGCTTAGTATAACCACACTGTTCAATTTGCTGCTCTGAGCATGTTGTTCTTGTTCTTTCTGGTTCCCATGATGCGCATGTTACCTTTGCATCTTTCTTCAGTCCAGCTCTCTTGGTTAATTGTTAATGATTATTGGGACTATTTTCAACATTTTTAGATTTGTTATTTCTATGGTTTGCATCCTTCCTTTCAGGGGCGGCTCATCCTTATGTGCTGCAGGGCTGCAGCATGCTCTTTTCTGTTTTATAAATCACATTGTAGCAATTTCAAAAGACCATGTAAATAACAATGCATTATTGTAAGCATAAGAAATTGAGTACAACCAATACTGAAATGAATGAAAAACACCTGTGTAACTAATGGAATGCATCCCTGACTTCAACGTGCTGAAAGCCAGCAAGCTCGGTAATCAGTATGGCGCATGTGCTCAACCTTGCCCTCTTGCCTCTCTGATGTCCTAAGTTCGCTAGATTTTTGCACAAATGCATGTTGCAGCTGGGTTTTGCGCAGTGATCATTCGCTGCACGGTGAAGTAGGGCCACCAATACTCATAGTTATAGCTGTAAAACTTGAATATGCATTTTTTTTTTTTTTTTTTTGTAATTTATGTCCTCCAACATTAAGTCATATCGGACGATAAATGGAATGGGTGAAATAATGCTCAAATGAGCCCAGAGTCCATAGAGCTTAGAGTTACCCGACATTTGTCTTTCAGGATAAGGGAAAACCCCAGAGCAAACCTTATCCAGGTAACTCACCCTAACTGAGATTCGAACTCAGGACGTCTTGAACATGAGGTAGACATACTACCACCACGCTACCGAGGCGGGTTTTGAATATGCATTGAAAATCATTTTACAATCTATCACTGCTTTATATTTTAGTTGTAGAAACTAATTCCATCCTTCTTATGTTATTATATCGCAGGGCAGGTTGTTTGTGATGCACCTATAATGCTCCATTCCCGCAACCACAACAGGAATCTTCCCATAACAAATGATTGTGGTTTGTGAGCTCGCATTGTATCCAAGTATTCCTTTGTGAAATGTTATTTAGTGGTTGATATCAGTTTCTTTATTTTGTGTGCAAGTGTGAAACGTGTTATAAATTCACATTATTCAGTGTATGAGTAATTAAATACTACAAAAAGTTTAACCAATAAATAATGAACATGGTTAATGAACTTCTGAAAACTTAGAAGAAAGGCTTAGTATAAAAATGTTAGGGCACCCAATATCCGATCTAAAAATTGAGCATAAAGCCAAAGGAAGTAGAAATTCTGTTTATATCTTGAAGAAACATCGGCGCATGGACTTCATTTTTCAAAAATCTTTCCCGCAGCACACTGTTATTTTTTGACACAAGCCACCACTGCTTCCTTTGAACTCTTTTTCTGTGATGTTTTATGTTAGAAGATGTGAGTTGCAGCTGTGAGACATGTTTATCCTTTCTTTCATTTCTTTATCATCCTTCTGATACTGACTGTGATGTTTTTCATAATACTTTGCATCTGTTTGTAATATAATTTAAATTTTGCTTATTTGCGGTGTTGGGATGCCAATTTTTAATAATTTATATATATTTAATATTATATTTCATGATTTGCATCATTGTCTGATATGACTTTACATTGGAGGATGTAAACTTAAAAATAAATAAATAAAAACATTTGTCTGGGGCCAACCATAAATAATGGCTTCTTGTTGGTTTACTTTATTATTGTTCCTTCTATCTCTGTGCCTGTGTATCACATGTGAGTTAAGCTCAAAGATGTCTCTGGATGCTGGTTTCTACCCACATCTCTGTGTCTGTCATCAGTGCTTTCATCATTCATTCCTTCCTTGCTCGCTGTGTACTGGCTATGGTTTGGGTTGCCATGGCTGGCACTGATGATAATAGTTATATTCCAAATTAAAATTAGCTTTTGCACCAGTTCTGATGATTTTACCTTTTCATTTACAATGCCTAAAGTTTTTATGTTGATCATAACTGCCCTATTTTTGTTGACTTCAAACTTGCAAAGACAATGCTCCTTTTCTCCAAAAATATAGCCACCTAATCACATATCTGGAACTACAATCAATGCAATCTGGAGTCCAAAATATAAACATGAATACTAAAAATCTGTATTGAATTTTGAGAAGTTTACAGTACACCTTAATCATAATCCTTTATTCACCATTAAGCTTACATGAAGCAATAGGTTTCGTCAGTTATAAAAAGTATTTACTATGTATTTACAAGTACAAAAGGTTTTCAAATTAATGCATATAAAATTCTAGGTGAAATCAGATTATTTGCATGGCTTAAGCTGGTAATTATCGTAAGTTAACTTTACTATAGTAATAATAAAATTAAACAATTACAACTATTTACAATAGTTTTACATAAATTCACTAGCATGTATGTTATATTCTAAGTATTCTTGTACAGTATAAAATGCCTTTTGTTTAAACCAGTTTTTTAATACTATAACAAATCTGTTTTGTGGCAGTTCTTTTATTTCCAGAGGAAGCTTATTGAATAATTTTAACTGTTGATAACAGTGGCCATTTATGGTCTTGCTCAGTCGGTTGTGGGGTGTATCTAAATTATGTTTGCATCGAATGTCATAACTGTGTACTGAGGAACGAACGTTTGAAGCATTTTAAAATGTAATCTTGGAAAGTCTAAGGAAACATTTTTGGCTACAGAAATGAAACTAGAAACTAAGCTTACCTAAGCTGATCAGGAGTTAATCCATCCTTATAGCGATAAGGATAAAATTTATCTACTGCTTGAAGAACTAAATGGGAAGGATTTCCTGAAGCGCCACCACTTCCACGTGCCTTGTCTGAGTTCAATTCTCCAAAATCAATCTAGAACAATAATGTTAATATGTGTACAATTTATAATAAGTAGACATGATTCCTATTGGATTCACAGACAATAGCTGTAAATTGTAAATGTAAATTGGTTTTAAAATTAAGAAAATAAAAGCAATATTTATAATTACTGAATTTGTTAGTTACAAGTATATTCAATAATGAATCTATTTAGAAATCTCTATTTATAAAATTTTAACAAAGTAATGAGTTATTGCAATAATATTCAGACATGTTTCATGTGGTATAGTGCAACGAAATCAATTTTCTGAATATCACAAGTTCAGTGAAATTAACAGTGTTTAGCACATATCTATTTTTCCTTTTGAGTCCAATGTGGTTAGATATCAATAAAATTGATAAATAAAAATAAAAAATATAAATAAAAAATAAAAAAAATGTTCTTACAAATTCCCGAAGTGTAAGCTGTCAAGTCTATAAATATTTCATTTAACTGAGTTGTGATATAGAACTGTACAAATTTTCTTAATGTAATTTGTATAAGTTATTTGTAAGCTCCATATTGTAAATAAGTTACACATTGTAAATATTGTCTATTACTCTTAAATATTTTTATGTCTATAACGCTGTATCCATTACTAATAAACTGAATTGAACTCTTTTCTTGGTATTACATATGTACACTTAAAATTTCTGAAAATGAGTTTTGCTATTAAAATATTTAAAAACACAATTTGCACATTATTTCTGGCAATTGAAAGCTCAACCTTATGCTAATCCCCTTTTAAGAAAAATCCCTAACGAGAGAATTTTAATTCCCCCTGAAATTCATAAAATGAGCTTCTACTGTTGTTTTATTGGCCAGCATATACCTGTGAGCTGTGCCCATTCATGCCATTTAAATGCAATTACTAACTTGTGCATATATAGTTTGTTGTATGATGCAAATGGGTTAAGTCACTTTCAATAAAAGCATAGGTACAACATTGAGAGGATGACTTAAACTATCCTGAGCACATCCAAAAGTCAAGATTTGCAACCTGTTAATCTTATTCAGTGAATTCATATAAAACATAAGTTCAGATATGCTTACCATAGGAAATGAGAAAATTAAATTTAACAAGCTGTCACATATCCTGTAACCTGTTAATCTTATTCAGTGAATTCATATAAAACATAAGTTCAGATATGCTTACCATAGGAAATGAGAAAATTAAATTTAACAAGCTGTCACATATCCTGTAATGGATCATGTGACTTCTAAACAACTGATATTTTTTACCTGAGCCATTAGTGCTGCCAATTCCAGGGCTAATTCTCTATTAAGTGGGAATCTTCCATGGATAACTTGCTGATTCACTTGATAACAGAGAAGCAAGCGCTCTCTGTCTGTCTCCATTTTAGCACTATGCCTCCAATAAAGCCGATTCTTGTATGTTAACTGTATAACCCTCGTGTTTTCAAATTTTCCAGAGCCCTTCTCTCTCAGTGCTGTTTCCCATTTGGAAATGACATCACAGAGCTGCCAAATAGAACAAAAACAAAATTAAACATGTTTTATAATTCTTTTTTCATGCCAGAAAGGAATTAGAGTTGTAAAGTTCATTGCCATACAAGGGTGTGCATTATCACCTGCTTAATTTAATATATTAATGACATTTTCCTAAAATGGAAGCAGATTTTTAACAAAGGAATTAGATTAAATAACCAAACAGGGATAAAGGCTTTATTATATGCAGATGATGCATTATTAATACAGAAAAGCGAAGAGGATTTAAATGTGCTATATATAAATTAAGCTTAACATGTAAGAACTATTGTTTTAATATTTCTAAACCAAAAGCAAAGATACTGGCTTTTTGGGGAACCAACAAATAAGATCTAAAATTATTTTAGATGAATCAACCTTAAGAACAGATCTCAAGTTTCAGATACCTTGGATGTGAAACTATATGCAGAACATTACACAACAGCTTAAGAAATAAAACAAGAAAGGATAAAAGAATTCAATTTTATAAAAGAATGGCAAAGCCATTGCTTTTATATGGAAGTGAAGCCTGGGTTATAACAAAGAAGATGGAAAGTAAGATTCATGAATCTGGAATGAAATTCTTGAGAAGAAAGATGTGCAAAACTAGACCACATAAATAATGATGTAATAAGAACAGGGCTGAAAGTGAAATCTATAAACGAAGAAATAAAACACTAAGGAAATAATTGGCTGTTACATGTGAAAGGATATACTTCTGAAAATAGCACTAAATTATAAACCAGCAGGGAGAAGAGATGTGGACAGATTGCAGAAGAGATGGAGAGACTTACTGTGAAAACGGAACAGATAATGTGTTTGATCTATGGAGTGGATGAAGTTCATTGCCTTATTTGGAAACTGAGCTTGACTTTCACTGTGCACTGAGCTTATCTCAGGTATCTTCAATGCAATCTCAAAAGCCCTTTAAGGATGACTCTCACATTGTGATCTTTTAATTTTTGGGCATAGTATGTGTGATAGAGAAATATATATATATATAAATTTCTTATTTTACCGTTTTTTATTGTTCCCATTTGTTTTACTGTTTTCCGTGTTTTTACACATATACACTATACACAAACACCGCCCAAAGTGGGACTCTCGAATCCACGACCCTCTACGCAGTGGATGATAGAGATATACACACTAATGACCATGGCTACGAGGGCCGGCAAAGCCACTAGCCCATAAAAGATATTTAGATTAAGAAGAGATTATTATATGATCATTTTGGAAAACAGTCAAATACCAGATGGAGATGCAGATAGAAGAAACCTATAGGTAAATAGGTAAAACATGAAGTTTTCTTAAATTTTATATGAATATAATCAGTTATATGCTGATACCTATTTGTTGCTATCAGTGCTCTCCTTAGAGAGCAATCTGTCCCACCAAGCAATTATGGAAACCAGGGAGCATTTTGCTTTTATCATGGAGTCCATACTATACTGGGCCTTGAGGATACCTCAGAGTCGCTAGTCAGAGCTGAACCTAAACCAATACACCATATCCAGGAATTGAACCATGGAGCCGTTCAGAATTAGAGTCGCATATATATACACAACCCATACTGAGAAATGTAATATAAATGAAAAGATTTCAGTAGCAGAGAGAAACCCTTTCCGAACTCTTCTGAAATGAAAGCCAATTCCCATTTCCCTGGATCAACTCAATACAGCATGTAAATGATGCAGGACTTTGTATGCAAATAGCAACTAATGGCACAGATTTTTCACCTTGCATTTGCAGAGGAAAATGCCAACCGCACCTGGAGTAATGTGATATTCTTAGACGAGGTCACATTTTCTCCCAAACATAGGGAAAAGGTGACTGATTGTTCTCGCTGTTCACCAGATTTGAACTCTATTGAGAATGTGTGGGCTGAGGTGAAAAGGGAGCTGTGTTCCAATTTTCCTACAAATAGGCAAAGGACAAAAGATGGCTTCTGGGCACAAATTCAAGAAGCCTGGAATCTTGTAGTTTCTTGTCCACCTTAATGCAGGCATTTAATTTTGTTTACTTGCCAAAAATTGAGGGCAGTTATATGTGCTGAGAGTTTATACACCTGATATTAGTAATGTTTATTTTTTTGTTTTGATTTTAGATGATAGTTAATTTATATACAATTGTTTTTAACTAATTAAAAAGTTATTATTTGAAGCAAAAGGTTAGAAACAGTGATGTATTTAACATTTGAAAGTAATGAGTCGGTAATTCATAAACAAACATCACTTAAATTATCACTTAAATTAGGATAATTTAAGTGATGTTTGTTTTTGAATTACCGACTCATTACTTTCAAATAATTAAAAAGTGTTAGCAGAATTAGTTTTGTGTTCATAAGTAGGTCCATAACTTAAAATGCCAAAGTTATATAAATGCTATATTAATGGAATATTACATATGTTCTACATATCCAGTTATAAAATTAACAAACATTAAAAACTGAAACAGTACAAGATTTGAGCCTAGGGACTTATGAGGGGAAACAATGCCTTTTATAACCTTTAGACCACCATAGTGATATTCTATGTTCTGTTTTCACTATACATAAGTAAATCATTACGCTCTCAGTCACACACTGTTACAGTTCTTTTGTGTGCACTGTGAACACAGCTTTTAAGAAGATACACAAAACTCTTTGATCAACATTCTGGGGATGGCTCATGTTTTTGTGTCTATGACTGTACACTGAAGTTTGTCTTATCTGCAATCTTCATTTTGAGGTACAGGAAACCTATGGAATTTCTGGTTGCTGTTTCTCCTATAAAACAAATGGATGGGACCTATATGTTTAAAAGCTTGAGAGCATCCTCTATACTTTTATGTTTAATTATTGCAAATACATCAACATATATGTACCAGAGTTGGAACAGGTGTGTGTTGAGTTGGCTCATGAACAAACCTGTCAGGAAAGAATAGTGTGTTTTCCACAGCCAAACCTGTATCTGTTGGTAGAAGTTCTTAACATAAATTAACTCTATTACTATGGTTGTATGCTTCCCACAACAAGATTTATGTGCTCATTCTTAAAACAAAAGGGATAAAGCATCATGTAATACTGGCAACCATGTTTACAAGGTAGGTTCCAAAAGTTTCCAGCCTGACCCTGAAACCAAGCGTGAAAGTCAAAATGGTTTGGAGAGGAGCTAGCAACGTCTGTCAGTATATGCACACATGAATTTCAACCTGCTACTAACCCCCGTCAAATGGTGGCACTCATGTGAGTAAGATGTGTGCTGTGCTGCTGAAATGGATAAAATCGAGTACTGAGCGGTGATAAAGTTCCTGATAAAAGAAGGGTTTGCACCAGCTGAAATAAAATGCCGCTTAGATGGTGTTTATGGTGATGCTTCCCCTTCATATTTCACAGTGAAGGAATGGTCTAAACAGTTTAGTTTGGGCAGAGAAAGCATCACTGATGATCCACATCTTGGTCGACCAGGTGAGTTGGTGACTGAGGAAACCATCGCTATTGTACGTGAAGTGCTGAGTGGCAGGCGACAAACTCAAGGAAATCTCAGCAAGGTTGGGCCTGTCTAAAACAACCGTTTTCCGGGTCATTCATGATCATTTTCACACGAGAAAGGTCAGTGCAATTGTAGTCCTTCTGCAATTCAGAAGGACCAGCGCACGACTTGTTGCTTGTAGCTTTGCCATGGCAACCACAAAGAAATACTGGAATCCATTGTTACAGGGGATGAAACTATGGTTCTTTATTAATGATCCTCTGTCCAAAAGAGAATCTCTTGAATAGCATAAACCAGGTGAAGCTCCACCAAGAAAGGCAAAAGTCACTCAATCCACAAAAAAGATCATGGCAACAATCTTCTGGGATTCCAGAAGAATTCTCCATGTGGATTTCAAAGAAAGGACTACCATTATGAATGTGCAATATTATGCTTCACTTTTGCACAAATTGTGTCACTCCATCAAATAAAAGAGGCGAGGAAGATTGTCACATGGTGTCCGTCTTCTCCATGACAATGCACCAGTGCACACAGCAGCAATAGTAAAGGCTGTAGTGTTGGAATGTGGCTTCAAAGAGATTGACTATCTACTCTACAGTCCAGTTCTAGCCCCCAGTGACTACTATTTCTTCTGAAAACTGAAGAAAGATCTTCGAGGAAAGAAATTTTATGACGATGATGTGAAAGCTGCTGTAATGGGACATTTTGCCAATAAAGAACCAGATTACTTCTTCAAAGGCATAGAGTTGTTAATACACATATGTGAAAAGTGTATTGAAATACAGGATGATCATGCTGAAAAACAGCATCATTGTTTTATTTGTATAACAATAAACAGGTAGTCAGGCTGGAAATTTTTGGAACCTACCTCACATATTTCATATTTTATACCTTTGCCAAGAAGATTGTTTGCTTTCATTTTATTCCTCCAATGTAATCAAAATATGCTTACCTTGGCCTGCAGTTCTATAAAATGTTCCAAATCTTTTTCTATGGGATCATCACTGAAGAGAGTGAACCCTGAATGTGCTGAATCTCGACAACCGATTTCTTGATTTAAAGTTGCAAGGAACTCCTCTATAGTTGTTGAACCATCGAAACCTACAACCTGGTAAGCAGTACAAGTAAATATATTTAATTTCCTTCTTTTCATTATTGCTAACTAATTTTCCTAAAATTACCATTTTCATTAATTTCACTTCTGCTTTTATAATATGCTCACTGCAACCTATGCTACCACTGGAAAAGCAATTATTTTACAATCACAGCTATGTTACACAACTTTTATTTTATTTTTCGTTGTTATTGTTCAGCATGGGTTATAGCAAGTTATCCAATCATCTATATGAACACTATAATTTCCATCATAAGTAAAGTCAGCAAATGTCAGTTGCAATGTGCTCATAAGCATGTCACAGTTTGTTACAAACTGGAGTGATACATCATTTTGTTATTAAGCATTAATGCAAGACATAATACATATTTTACCACTTTCTTCAGCACTGGATTTTCCTTCACAGTCCAAATTCTGAAGAGGTTTGTACAACGGATGAAAATTTGTAGCTTTGAATTATCAAATTTCACTGTTAAACTCTTTAGTCTTTCTGTGCACTAGCAAGATTAAGAGAAGTGATTGCTCAACCTTCAAATGTACGAGGACTTTTGAACATGTACTATAGTGGAATTAAAATTACTTTAGTATTCTGACAGTTAGAGGGGAAGTTATGGGAGGGAGAGTTGCTATGGCAATGGCAGTGACCACACCTCTTGAATATCTGCGCACTTAAATTCGACCAAATAGGTGAGACTTCCCCCTTCACCCCTTCTCTAAGTTTCGAAAAGAATTTTAGTGTTGTCACAGACGCATATGTCAGGTAAAGCGTTGCTTGTTTTTTCTTTTCACTGTGTGTAACCTAAACGTACTTATTTGGCTATAGTTTAACTTATAAAAGAGCTGGTTTCTTTGTTAGGTATTTGGTCATTTCATTGGTGCTTTAGTTTTACTATTAGTGTTATAAGCCTAAGGATACAATGTATCAAACTACCAGCATCACTCAAAAAATAGGTAAGCCAAGAACTTGCTCCCCCAAGAAAATATATTCAAAAGTAGGACAGGGATGTGCACTACGCGAACAAGCAAGGGAACTGTGTATGCACTGTGTGAATATTTTGAAAAAGAGAGGGATTATGGGAGCCCTCTCTTCGACGTTAATAAAGTTGTCAAAAGAACTGTTACTGCTATCTTTCTTAAGGCAATGTACAGCTGAACATTCTAAGCTTTCAGAAATGTAACTTGTGTATTAAGCCTACATTAGGTACACTTTAAGTTAAAATGCACGTTCTGAATTCTCAGTTTTGAAAAGCCTTTCAGCTCTGTACTTGCTAATATAATATGGCATACAGAGAATATAGACGTTTTAAAAACTATTCTATTATTTGGATGTTCAGAAAAAATGTTGAGTAAACAATTACATATAATGCAAAACCGTATATTAGGTTTCTCTTGCTTGTTCTTAATCCCAATTTTCTAAGAAACATTCCAAGACAGATGCATTACAAAAAACAAATTTAAACAGTGCTGACAATTTTCAGCGTTATTTCAGTTTCATCTGTACATTGCCTTACCAGAGTATCGTTCAAAACTGTTCACATTTGTTAGAAATATAAATATCAGCGATTTAAATTAGCTAGTTTTAGCACTTTCTTCTTCTAATATCATGTGTGCCAAGGCGTTCATAGGCGGCAACGTCGTTTCCCCACCAGCATGTGTTTTCACGAAAGCACGTGCTTGACAGCAACTGTCAGAATCCTAAAGTAATTTTAATTCTACCGTATTGCTGCATAAATAACTATAAATTGTTACTTCAATTATTTCAGATGAATCCTTATCAATTGCCATTATATTAAAATTGTGCTTAAATTCTGCAATTCTACCATATATAACAAAATTATTTTTCTTAATCCAAAAATGTTACACATGAAAAAATTGGTATTTCTTCACTTGAATAAAAGCAAGAGCACATTTTCATATAAGTATGAAAATTGAAGTTTAGGGAATCAAACCAACGCTGGGTTTAATTTGATTTAAATGTTTCAAGGTTATAACAGTTAGAAATTGCAGACTTTGGCAATATACAATAAATTCAAATGATTTTATTGCGAAACTGACGGTATTAATTTTAAGAATTTGCATGAAGTTTTATATTGTACTCTTCTCCAAATCAAAAAGTTTTCAAATAACTTTAGTAATGGCTGACAGCACTTATCTTTGATATATGTAATAACAGGATTAGTTTCACAAATACATCATTTGCATCATCTGCTTCACTGTTAATAGTGTAAGCTTTTACTTTTATAAAATGTTCTGTTTCTTTTAAAAAAAATGCAAGGTTGATTTTCCTTCTATTTTGGACGACTTGATATTGAATGTCCCAAATATAACACAGAATATTTATAAAACTGTATTTGCTGCATTATGAAACGTTATATGAAAACCCTTACATTAAACTGCTTTTGCTATAGAATGTTAGAACAACTTCTACCGAGAAGTAAAGATGTGAAGGATTCTTTTAGTTGGGTTTCTAACCGACACAATTGATTCTTTGAGACATTATTAGAACTATAAATATTGTATCTATGGAATTAAATGGATATAAGATTAACTGATGATTGTAGGAGTTTAGTAATAGTAACTTACAAATTAATTAATAATCGTTAGTAGTTGTTTTTTTCAACTACGTCACATACTTTTCCATTTTTGAGGAACTACCTTAGGGAGCAGTTGCTTCTTCAAAGATCCAAAACTGGTCCCTCCAAAATTAAAAAGTATATGGCATAGAGTGAAAAAACTGACTACCGAAGTTTGTTAATGGATATAAGATACTAAAACTTGCATAGAATAAGTCTATAGCCTAAAGTCTAAACTTTTTCAGCAAAATTCACAGCAAAATCATATGACTTCAGCAAAATTTAATGCTGTAAAACTGTACTCAACACAGAATTACCTGATAGGTTCCATTTAGCATATGCACTGGTATGGCATGAGGTAGAGAATGGTGGTAAGGGTTCTTCAGTAGGATTGATAAGACTTCCATTCTAGATGGTTTTGCTTCTCTTCCTCCATTCTGAAGTGTTCTTTCCAAAGCACGCTGGCAATAAGCTGCATATTTACCACATTCACTCCTGTAAAGTTCAATATAACCATTTATTAACTCTTTTTTTACTTTCTCCGCAGTGAACTTACTTACAAGAGGAAAGATTATATTCCAATCAAGATTTTATAATACATTTTGAGAACTCTGAGCCCAAATAATTAAAAAAAACTATATTTATGACCAGCGTAACTAAGAAATGGAGTCAGTTAAATACCGAGCTTGGTATTTAATTCAGTATCTTCAAAAAATACAGCAGAAAGGTTCAAGCAAATCTCGCCCTTAATCAACCTTTACAAGAAAATTTTTGAAAGGTTTGATTTTCTCAAAAATTGCTCCAAAGATTTTTAATTAAAATACCATAAGTTTAAACAATTTTTTTTGACAAATAAAATGATCTTGAATTTTCAGCAATAACCTGTAAACTACTCTTGACCCTGATTCTTGTTTTTAATTGTTTACGTTCCTCATATGGACCCAGGACCCAGAAATGAGTGATTAGGGAGATGTCTGTTGAGCAGTGGAGACTCTGGGTCAGATACAGTGTCCAGAAAGGGTGATTAGTTTGATGCCTGGTATAAGAGTGAGAAAGTAAATGACACTGAGGGCGAAATGAATGAAAGCAAAGGAAAAGTGATGGAGC
Source organism: Mantis religiosa (assembly GCA_030765055.1). Taxonomy (NCBI): domain Eukaryota; kingdom Metazoa; phylum Arthropoda; class Insecta; order Mantodea; family Mantidae; genus Mantis; species Mantis religiosa. The sequence goes on along the minus strand of CM060956.1, from coordinate 43,863,652 downwards.
AATTGCTGCAAGGATAGTGGGGGAAATTAACGATGCTACAGTAAACCTACCATGTCTATGTTGTTCACCACAAATTCCACATGTGATTACCTGGGATCGAATCTGGGCCGCCTTGGTAAGAGTTAGGTGGTCTAATTGCTCGGCCATGGTGCAGCTCACTTGATTCTGAATCACCTTTTTATAATTAGTAAATTGTAAGATATAGCGAAACTCTTATTGTACAAAAAGTGTAGATGAAACCTGATGCAAATATTTTAAAAAGATAACTGTTAAGTTTGCTCCAACTACTCGCCAAATGCTGTTTAGTTAGGATTATCCATTTTGAACTCTCATCCAGTGAACTGGGTCTTATTTGTATCTCAGATCATGTTGTGATGAAATAATTACTCCTATCTTATATGTAATTTATAATTCTGTGCATTAATTTAATAAATCAATCTCATTTTTATGTAATTTTCTGTAATAATTATGATAGTTCTTAAAAATTACACTTATTTTATAGGTCATTTTGCAAAAAATTTTAGGTCAACAAAATCCGGCCATTGATAGTAAGTAAAATTGTAACATACTTACTTGGAATCTGCATTTCGATGCAGGTGTAGTTTCAGATACCATAGTAATCTGTTGTTACGTGGCACAAATAATGATACAGCCAATGCTAGCAGCTGCCATCCTTGGACAAACACAAATGTAGGTGGATTGGTCTTGCAGTCCAACAATGCTGGTGCAGGTGGTGGTGTTGCCTGAAGAGATGTTGGGGAACCTCTTTGGGTGCCACTTCCACCTCCTCCTCCACCACCACTACCAGAAGAGGACGATGAATCACAGGCAAAGAGAGACTGTGTCGCACATAGGAGCAACTGCTGGGAATGTTTTAATAAGTGTTATTCAATGCCATGAAACTTAAATATCAGTGATTATAACAATTATAAACAAACTTCTTATTAATATTGCATGAAATAATGAGGAAATAAGATTCTTCTGAAGCAATTATATTATCAGAGTCATTTCAGAAGTCAAGGAAACTATTTTATATATTCCAAATATATCAAATATAATTGTACTATACAGTAGTACATTTGAAAACGTGTACACATCACATGATGCCACCAGATGGTGTTGGAGTGCACTGGTGGCTAATAGACAACACATACAAAAGTTAGTATCCTAGAGGTTATGTTCTAAGATGGATGTCACTAAAATTGAACAGCAAGCATATGTAAAAATTGAATTTCTGCTACAAGAAGCTTTGTGTAATAGATCATTGCCTTATGAAACTGCTGCACTTTGAGTGGAGGCCTAAGATGTGGTTACCCAGCAACTGTTAACTTGCCATGCAATGGACATCCAGGGTCTGCTCACAGATAGGTGCAAGTAGCTGTTATTGAATACCGTTTAACAGAAGATAGGCATTGGATTGTGGCAGTATAGCTGCACACACTGGTATGTCTGCAGCAACAGTGTTCAAATTTTATACTTGAAGATTTGCAAGGTTTGTGCAAAGTGGGTGCCACATGCTTTAACCGAGTTGCAAAAATGGACAACACGAGACATGCCATATCAATCTGAGCAATTCCAACATGAAGGAAATGAGATGTTGAATTGAATTACTGGAATTGATGAAACATGGATACAAGCATATGAACCAGAATTAAAGAGGTAATCAAATGAATAGTATTGTTGTGGTTCACAATGAAGACACAAATTTCAACACATTCCATCACCTATAAAGGTCATGCTAATTTTGGCTTATGGCAGCCAAGATATTCAAGTGTGTCATCCTGTTCATGATGGCATATTATTATCACTGTCGCATACGGCATATCATTCCTGTTGCACATTGTGGGCTTCTAAAAACTGCAGTAATCCTTTGAGTACCCTGCTTACTCACCTAATCTCAGTCCATGCAACTTTGATCTCATTCCAAAAAGGAAGACACCGCTACATGGGAAGTGATTTGCAAACAGGGAAGACATTGTAACAGTTAATCAACAACAGGTGGCACATAGATGTATCACATACAGCTGATGGTATTTAGCACTTTCTTCATCATTAGCAAAGATGTGTGAAAACCTTGGAGGATTATTTTGAAGCTTGTAAGAGTATTTATTACACATACGTACACAATCATTTGTGCATATTTAATGTGAATAAAACAATGATCTCTGTTTATATATATTTTAATGATTCTTACCTAGCCTCTTGTATTCAGATCCCAATTTAGTACCAGCACTGCAAACAACATTCCAGTAACTTTCAATCATATATCCTGATTTTGTTTCCTGCAGCTCTAGTAACTGATAAATAGTTGCAGAACTTCTGAAATGACCCTCAGGTAAAATATTATGAAACCTAGTGTATGCATATAGCAACATGAAGTAATAAAATGAACAATCATAAGAAAACATTATGCTCACTCATGGGTATACCAGAGGTTTTGGAAGTATAAATGTATTATTACATAAGCTTCACTTAATTCACTAAAATTCACTTAAAAGTAAAGTATATTTTATACTTTTTTATGTCTGCATTTTGAATAATTAATAGTCACTTTTTAACATGAATAATATGCATCATACTTTCTTTTATTCCATATCAAAACTGTATTCAAGTTTAGTGTCTAAAATACCAAGTTTTAATATGAAATTCAGGCAATTCAAAACTCGACATGTACTTTCCAAACTAAACCAATTGCAGTCTTTTTTCTGACTACAGATGACAAAGATGTAATTGTTGTAAGTCTTCTACAGGACAACATTTAAATTTATTACTTATTAGAATAATGAGCTGGTTAGTTATGCTTAATTCATGACTGTGTTGATACTGGAAGCTGTAATATATAGAAATCACTACAGTGAGCATCCAAAAGATATGTAGGTTCAAATTCCCCCCCCCCCCCCCTTTTAGTTTCATTTAACCAAGAAATCAATCAATACAGAAGTAAACTACTTATGAATAGCCAATTATTTTAGGTAGTCATGATAACAATTCCTAATGATGTCATGTCCAGCAGATTGTAAGTTCAGGTATGATAAATTCCAAAATTCATGTTCTGAACAATGGAAGTCCACTGCATTACAGCATAAGAGTTACCAGCATGTACGTGATGTGCTATAGTGTTTCCAAACTATACTGCAATTAACTGCATGAATTATATAATCAGGAGTTTTTCATTTTATTTAACATCAAAGAATCAAAACTACTAGTTACTCAGGGACTTTTTCCTTCCCCCCCCCCCCTCATACATTAGGTATGCTATTAATATTGTAAACTGTCTGAAAGGGGATTAAAAGTTAACTCCTGGAAGAAATACTCTCTACTATTTACCCGAAGTATGGGAAGTATTGTAATCCAAGATTTCATGTAAACTACACACTGAGAATTTCATTTAAAAAAAAGAGAAAAGAAAAAGATCTGTGTATGCCTATGAAGGCTCAAAAACTCAAAGTTTCATTTATTAACAAACTTGGTATTTAAGGATCTGACAAAGATTTTCAAGGCAATCTCACTATCTCAAACTACTGTTTGCATAGGAAATGTTCTAAAAATTTTAACTTCCTCAAAAATGTTGCTAATGATTTTGATTAATATATAATATGTTCAAAATATTTTCATGAGAAGTAAAACTTGTATCTTGCATTTTATGGGAACAGCTTATTAAGTCCTCTTCATTCTAAACAACTTTCGCATAACTTGTTAACCATTACATACACATTCTTACAGTATAAACAAATGTATAACTTGTTAAAAGACCCAATTTATATCCTTTTAATTTTGTGGAGCTGGCCCTTTCCATTTCTTGTTATTGGTTTGAATTTTCAAATACTTTTACTTTTCTCGAATTGAAAGTTATTAATTTTGTTCTTGTGATCATGCAAAGAACATTGAATTTTAAAGCTCTCACATAGCGACATGCTCTTTAAAATTCTGACTATTGCTTTACTTCCATATAGTAAAATGTGTAAATGTGAATTAAAAGTTTATTTGGATTAACAAGAAACAGTTAGAAATAAGTTTTTATACAAAGCTTGCATAAAAGTGAGCGAGATAGTCTTGTATATGCAACAGATCAGATTTGATAATACTGGAACAGTTAAGCAACTTAAACAATTGTATTACTGGAATGCTTATTGTAGATTTAAAAAGAACTATGCTGTTCCAATTTTAATGGATAAAATTTGCAATTTATTTTTATTTAATGTGTTGCATGTAAAACAACATTTCATGTCAAAGTTAAAGGAACAAAGTCATTCACCACAGTGATAAATATTTCAAAACTGCCCTGTATATGAATTTAGGAGATTTCAGAATATGATTTTTATACATTTACAATGCTATCATGATATCCTCTCTCTTCAATGCATGAGACTAAGTCATAACTGTATCATACTTCAATAGTACTCCGTGGTACCATTAGTAACAGACCTGTCTGCTACTCACTGAAGCTGCTCCCTTACGATATGGATATTTTTAATCAAAAGAGGTTTTCAAGCTAGATATTTGTCAGAAACATTCTCACCAGCTTAGTTTATCATTTTCCTGGGCTTTAATCAACTAACTTGATGCATGTTACTAATATTTTGATTCGCTTGTCCTTATCTTGTAAAATAAAATAACCTTGATTTTGCTGTGGTACAATAGAGCCTTGTTTGACTGAGACTTATCCAACATTTTGTAAAAAGTTCATTAACTGCTGTTAGGTGGTGCTGATAGTATGGAAATAGAAAGCACAGATTAAAGCACCTTTAACACAACGTCTCTTTGGATGTGAGGATCCATCTTTACAAGAAATCAAAATTGGTTTAAGGATGATTAGAATGCCATTCTTATCAATTGGGATAACAATGAAATTTAAGAAGGATCAAGATCCAGTGTCAATAGAATTCTGCCAATAGAGAACAGCCTTACAGAATTTCAAATAAATGAGTTAAAACTCTGGAAATTGCAATTAAATACATTGTACAGTAAGAAGCAAAGTAATGGACATAATGTTGATACAAGAATAGTGACACTTGGAGCAAAGAAACAGAAGCTTGTGAGGAAAGACTGAATCAAGATTTTCTGTAAATCATTACAGGATTGAACTTTATATATATAACTTAACAATTTATGGCTGTTTACCTAACACCTTTCTATAATCCAACATTTTCACTAGACTCTACTGTATATTTGTTTGTTTAAGTCAAAGAATGATATAATTGCATCTTGTCTCTTCTGAAGTGAGTAGGTTTATGGCAAACTGAGCTTTGCTTGATATAACCCAATATCTGGTTTTTCTACCAAATGATATAAGCTTATGCTCATTTTAACCTCGCGCTTATCATTTGTAACTGCCATAACATTACTATTTGTCATTTTATTTTATTTAAGAGCTGAAGAAACCAAAATTCATAGCAATATAAAAATAAACCTTTATACTTTTCTCTAGCTTTTGACACATTTATGTATCTCTTGAATACATTGGGGTCACATTTGTTTTCTGCTGCAGTTATGCTCTTTAGTATGTTTATAAATCAATAACAAACTACAGTTATTTCCAGTGCTGTAGTTGGACCGGTATGGGCTGGTGTGCCGTGCCAGCTAAAATTTGAACATGTAAGTGTACAATCTAAATTCGTGAAGCAATGATTAGAATTAAAGAAAAAAATAATGTTTATTGATTGTTTTTAGCACTAAACTGGAATGGCAACAGCTTTTATATTAGCCATAAAGCTTTTTGGTATAACAATGAAGAGTCAGGCAGTGCAAACCGCGATTCTTAAGCAACTTTTGGCGAGTACCAATTAAACTTTTTTCCAGTTTGGCGAGTACCCCCTAAACATTATTTCCAACTACAGCATTGGTTATTTATCTTCTTAAAATTCAATGTTGGCAGTGCTACCACAAGAGTAAGAGAACTATAATGGCCATCCTTACATTTTTATTAACTGTTAAAAACTTTATAATTATCTTTTCAAAATAATCTCAAAGTAATAATATTAACATCCTAAAATATACATAACTGCAAAAATGAGGAAAAATCTAGGTGGAATTTTACTTTTTGATTAATTCTAATTGCACTATATGTAAATAAGCATAAATCTTTAACATTATTGAAACAACACCTCACTTAAAATCAACTCATATTTATAATCATTCTTATGTGTGCATGCAATGGTACATTATTACAACAAATAGCACATTAATAATTACAACATATAGAATATTCAACATGAAACAATATCACTAGGTATATCTAAAACAGCTGAAACAGTAAACGAAACAAACACCACATGCCAACACATAAAACCCACTTCATCTTTTTCTCCCAGTATTTACACTTTTATTCCACAATTGTATTTACAACATGCTGTTCAACTACCTCAACATATATATAAAAAAAAAACACACAGAGAAACTTGAACACTGCTTTTATTGAAAAGGAAATTTGAGTAATAAAATTAATTATTCTTGAAAAATGACAAAAACAATATTATTCATGCTGCCAGAATAAAAAGTAATAATACATGCTCCATATTTCACACCTAAGCTTCAGCATATAGCGCGATACAACACTACACCACCAAAGAGGAATCACTTGCCTTTAACCATTTCAACTTTTGCAGTATTGTATCAGTTTGACAATTACTCAAATTGGATTAAGTCAATAGAAAATATATGAACCGATATGTACAGTGTCCCACTTGCTATTGAACCCCACATTTGCTCAATAATTTTAATACAAATGAAGACATTGAAACATAGTAAGAAGCGGACTTATCTTGTTTTGTGAGTAAAGGAAGGTAATAGTTAATTACACTAAATCTGAGAAAGGAACTGTGTTCCACGTGCCAAATATGGAAAAAAGGAAATGGGAACAACAACTTTGACAATTACACTGGGAAATAAAGGAGAAACAGCGGAGGAAAATTATGATAAAGAAGAATATGTGATACAAATTATTATTAAAACACTAAAATATAATAAGTGATGAAATATAGAATTTAGAATAATGTAATACAAAGTTTCACCTGTGGCAAATAAACATAGCATATAATCGTAAGTCAAACTAATACTTCATGCTCCATATATTTAACTAGCATTTCATTAGGACCTTCCTAACATTCTCAACTACTGTCAACTCAAAATGGGTCAAAGATATGGTTTTTGTTGCAAAAGAGAAAACAGGTGAGCAGTAGCATTTCATGTGTTCTTTCTATGTTCAGATCTCTTTTTGTTTGTCCAATGTATATTTGGTTGTAATAGAGCAGACAATCTTAGAAATTCCTAATGAAATATTGTGTGGTGGATTATTCTTATTTGTGCAAAGCAATTTTCAAATGCTATAACTTTCAGCATCTATAGAAAACCAACCAATTTGGAAAATGTCATAAAAACCAATAGTTTCAATCACTCAGGACATAAACATGCAGCTTCCAATAGTTTTGACTTATTGCTTACAGTATATTCCATTGAAACCTACGGAATACAGGGAATAATATAAATACAACTTCACAGCTGCAAATAATAGTGGTTACAATAAAGATTCAATAGACAGAAAGATAGCCGAGTACAAAAGAGAGAAACAAATAACAGACAATACAAAACTGAGCAATATATATAGATAGCAATACAAGAAATGAACATACTAACCAGGTGCACATCTTATAACAACATTTATAAGATTAATTGACCTGATTGCAACCAAATATACATTATAAAAACAAAAAGGGACTTAACATCAGAGTGAAAGAACACATGAGTGCCATAAATAAGAAATTAAAAAATCTGCAGTAGCTTCTTTTTGGTCTGCCAAAGATAAAATTTCTGAAAGTCACCAATTTTCCAGCTGAACTATATGCATGAGAAAACATGCCTATATTAAAACACAAAGAACCATTCAAGAACTTTTGGGGCAGTACAGGAATGGGGGAGATGACTTTCTCAGAGGAACTGTGACAGGTATCAGATGAAACAAATTTTCACCAAAGATGAAAAGGTATTTAATGGAGTCACATGTAAGAAAATTTGCCCAAGGGTTAAAAAAAAAAAAAAGAAGCCTATGGTGTTTTTTTTTTATTCTGAAGAACTCTTCCTGTGGACATCATGCTACGTGGAACCAACATTTATTCTGATGTATATGTGGCGACCAACTTCAAGCTTGACCCGACTGAGTCACTTTCAACCACATCAGCAAAAGCAGGATGTTTTGCAGTTGCATGACAATGCATGGACACATGTCAGTCAAAAAACCATGGAAGCGATCACAAAACATGGACAACATTGAAACATCTGCCTTACAGTCCTGACCTGATCCATGTGACTATCATCTTTTTGGGTAACTGAAAGAATCTCTTCGGAAAACGAAGTTTAAAGATGATAACTCCTACATGCCAAACGGTGGATAACCGGATAACTGGATTAGTTCAGAGGGGACTTGGCACAGAAACAACACTTGGTTTATTTTACCTATGCCTCCAAGTGGGGCATCCCCGGGGATGAAGTGGCCGTCCGAATGAGTCATGACAGTGCAGAGGGCAGGGCCCCTACATTTCACTTAGATGAAAACTTCCCCTAGCAGGCCAGGACAACGGGCATTCCACCCTACTGTGGTTCAGAAACTGTCACACCACGATCAGCAACCGTCCTACCCGAGGAGGAATTGTTCACTCAGAGCATATCATCCTGCCATGCACCGCCGAGACACCCTCTGACACTTCGAGCCTAAAGAGACTGACAGACGCAAGATGAAATAAAATGATAATGGAAATGAAACGGAGGGACAGGAAATTCTGGGGATATAATTAACCTATGCGGTATTCGCCTGGCATCCCAGGTAAACCCTTGAAATAACCCATGGGTCAGGCAGGTCAGCCACGGGAATCAAACTCAGGCCTCCTGAATAAGGGCTACAGATGAAACCGCTTGAGCCATCCTGTTCAGCTGCCAAACAGTGACTTAAACATTGCTGGTCCAAACTTTACTATGTGGGTACACAGTAGCTGGTTCCAAAATGGCGTAAGGCAGTTGAGAAGGATGGGAATTATGTGGAGAAATGAAATGTTTTTCCTAAAGGATGTATCTTGACAATAAAAATGTCAAAGAAGTAGAATGAAAAATGTACTTATAAAAAAATAGTGTGCATTTCTTTTGGAGTGACCCTCACGTATTATTAATGATTTTTGTGGTAATAAGCCCCTTGAGTTAAACCCCTGTGAGGTTTTAAATAAAGAGAAACATTGTTAAGGAAACTTAGGACATACAAGAATGATTTTCTTTTTTTCCAAAACATATAAAAATATCTTCTTCTTTAACTTCCCTAACTGTACCAATATCATGGTGTTAGGAGATTGTAGTTCCTCTATCCCTTTTAAGGTCTGTCCTGAGGAACCAAAACTTTGAATCCGATAGAGAACCAGGATAGGTGATCGGTCCAATGGCTGGTGTGAAGGTGAAGGAAGTGGATGTTATATATGAGGACGAGATGGATGATAGGAAAGATGGAGCAATTGGTGGAATGCTTGCGGGGGAAACCGGAGAACCCAGAGAAAACCTGTCCCAGCGCCATGTTGTCCACCACAAATCTCACTCTGCGGTTGCCTGGGATCAAACCCGGGCAGCCTTGGCGAGAGCCTAGTGGTCTAACCACTCAGCTGTGACGAGGTCTGTATCAAAATATGAATATATAAATTCTTTCAATATATCTTTACTGAATATAACTAATGTGCACCTTCAATATACATTCATTATGTCATAAATCTTATAAAATAAGTCTGATCAGAATACCCTCCTGCTGCTATAAGTGGGGCAATATCAACTTTGATAGCAAGTGAGACACCAATTCATTAAATGAGTTGGCTTTATTAAGATAAAATAAGAGAAAAGCTAAAAGACAGACAGACATGCTTTTTAAAGATATAGTGAAAAGTATCTCTGCAGTAAACAAGATAGATAAGTTCACAAGACAGGGCAATTGAAGAAATCAAATGGTATTAGCATACAGATAATTTGCTCTTTATTTTCTAATAAACCTTGGACAGAATTAGTCCAACACTCCAAAACAGTCCAGTCAAAAGGAAATACTATACAGATAATTTCTCTTTGTTTTATAATAAACCTTAGATCAGATTACGTCAACCAAAAATGGGGCAAGCACTACTTTTAATTAAGAGCTTCAATTTTTCTCATCTCTGTAATATGAGGCCGAGCTATATTCTTATGTATGTTTAGCACCCAGTAGCTATTTTGGTGTTCTTGTTTTACTAAAGTCATATTACATCTCTTAAAATGAAATGTCTTAAAGGCAAGCTGGAAGGAAGCTCTGGGAATAAGCACTGGGTATTCAAATTAAAACTGTACAGAATAATATATATTTGAAATCAAAGCAGAAATGAATGAACCCACCATATGTATTTCTTCTATCCAAGAAAAGTGTTAAAACTATTACAGAGATAACAAAACACTTGAAATTAAATATGATATATTTAAATCAATGCTCATTAACATTTTCTTTTCCTTATTGCTATTCATTAAAATAACTATTAAAAAACTCACTTAAATTAATTTCCATAAGCTTCTGTGATGCAAATGGTACAAATGCGCATCTAAAGTTTGTGAATAGGTTGCTGCAGGCACCGTGTATATGGATCTTCATGTGATATAAAGAAAACAACTATATTTCTTATGTTTAAAATAAAGACATTTCTCTTATTTCACAGTGAAATGTTAACCGACGATGCCAACATGCACATGAACAGGGGAAGCATCTGTAGCATTTACATATGTTCTATCTTGTCATTTAATCTTCTTACTTTAACTTGCTTATGAAAAATATTACATACAATAAAAATATCCTATTTTTCTGATCATTTTTAATTTTGGTTCAATGATTTATGGGAATGTATTAACAACTTTCAATTTCTGTGTGTCTTTCCTTCTTTCTTTTTATCAAATAGTAGTATATATTAGGTTAATTGAGTTGACATGAAAAATTCAATGCGACGGCCGGGATTTGAACCACGGATCTACTGGTTTCCATCCAGTCGCTCTAATCCATTGAGCTATCATGGCCAACTTGACGTCATGACATTAAATTCTCCATTCGACTCTTCATGTCGACTCAATTAATGCAATATCTTAGTCTATATATAGCTAGTGTGAAGAAATGAATAATTTCCATCAATTAACTAAAATATTAGGTTGTCTCGTAATTAATGTCAGTTTTTTGAGTTTCATGTTTTGGAAAATTTATTGGGTTTCTTTGGTTTGGCAATATTATTTACAGGATGCCATGGCTAGTGTTGCATATATGCGAGCATGTATGAGTATCTGTTAAGAAAATAATTACAAAATGGGTCCTTCTAAACACACAACTGGAAATAAGATTATAAAGTCGCTGCCGCAGCTCAAAGAATATGTGAAGTGGCAGGAGAAGGTGTCATTAGTCAGTGTTTGGTACAACGATGGTTCCAACATTTCAACAATGGAGATGAAAACACTAAAGATTTACCACGTTCTGGAAGACATAAAATATGGTATATTTAGGATACATGCCAAGTTTTGCGAGAAAATCTGCAAAAAAGTAGCTGTAGGCTTTCAGAAGAACTTGGTGCATCAAAAGATACCATGCATCGCCACATTAAGACACTTGGAAAATCATACAGAAGTTGTAGAACTGTACCTCATGAACTGACACCTCAACAGGCTGAATGTAGAGTGGATATCTATCTTCAGCTTATCCATAATCCCATTGATGATAGATTTGTCAAGATAATTGTCACTTATGATGAAAAATGGGTATATTACTGAAAACCTGATGCCTCGAAACAAAGTCATTTTTTTAAAAAAATCAGTTTGGTCCGAAAGTAATGTTGTGTGTCTGGTGGAATTTTGAAGGTGTGATTCACTGACAGTTTGTTCCAAATGGGCGGGCGATTAATGCAGATCTTTATTCTTAACAACTGGAATGAGTTCAAATGAGTTTCAAGATGGAGAGTAACTGAAATGGAGTTCTATTGCAACAGGATAATGCAACACCCCATACTTCATGAACAAACATGGAAAAAATTCAGGAATTGGGAGGAATCAAACTGCTACCACACCCAGCATACAACCCTGAACTCGCACTATCAGATTATCATCTTTTTCAATCCATGGCACATTTTCTACGTGGAAGAAATTTTGACAACATTGAAACAGTGCAAGTGAGTGTCACAGAATTCTTTGTATCAAAAACCAGAAACTTACTAGCGTGGGATAGTAAACCTCACTGAATAATGGCTCAAGACCATAGAATCTAATGGTCTGTACTTTGAAAATTAGTTAATTACTTGTCAGAACACATTTAAAGTAATTGTTTTTCTTAAAAAAACGACATTACTTATGAGACAGAATCTATATATATTGCACTCTCCTTTTTACTTTACCTGTTACCAATAGTAAGGGAAAAAATTATATCAAGATCTTGCCAGAAATACACATTTTGAAGTCTGAAACCCCAAAAATGTATTTTTAGAAAAATATCTATATTTGTGTGCCTATGAAAAGTATAGCTAAAAAACAAAACCTTGGATAGATATCATACTTGATATTCACCAGCCTTTAACGATAAAGCATGAAGATTTACATAAAGTTATTTTCAGACCACACTATCCTTAAATATACAACCTTGCTTTCTTTCATTTTCTCAAAAAAGTGGCTCCAATGACTGAATCATATGATGGTTTAAGAAATCTGTTTAACTGCTAATATGCATATTTTGATTCTCTCTGAAAGCCAGGAACTTCTCTTCTTCCTGAACGACTTTTGTATCATTTTATGCGACTGAAGAAAAATAAGAGAAAAACAAAATCTAATTCATGTAAGATGTGAGCTCACTGAAATCACTATTTATATTGAATACTTTATGGCAGAAGCTATTTTCAAAATAATAATTACAGTTTAAGCTTTACAGATGTAATTGACATACTCTATCTACAGCATATATAAAGGTATACGCTTCTCTTCATTTTTTCTGATGGCTTCATTAGAAGAACAGCAAATTGCAATATTTTTGTTTCTATGCCATGCATGTAACCAAGTCCATATTGCTTAATTTGAGATCATTTCTAGCCAAAGTTTATAATAAACAATGTTAACTAATTTTCCAATAGATCACGGCCTACAAGCCCGGATAATCATTATCTACCAAATGACTCCGGCCGTGAAAGCCTATGCACTACAATGTTATCTAATATAAGAATCATTTGCATAAACTATAATACTTAAAGGATTATGTGAGCTTATAATGCATACAGAAATTCTAGGAGTATGACTCCTCAATGCTACTGCTGGTCTATCTGTTTGATTTTGTTTGAAGTTTCTAAAATGCAGCTTTATTCCTATAGTGATATTCTTTTTCAGTTTCTCTATTCATATCTTGTACCATACAAATCTTGTGGCAATTTAGTGAACTCTCAGTGTTTCTTCAGCAGTACTTTTGTCTAGTTTATTAAAGATTTGTTAAACTGAATCAATTCCGAGGTACTATAAACTTTGGAATTATAATGTAAGTAAATCAATATAACAAAGTATTCAAACCGCCATAGACGAGCTTCATCCATTCTGGTACTCAAGATATACACACTGTAGAAAACAAGTCTACAAAGCATTTCAGAAGAAATATCTGATGAGTGAAAACTTTCGAGTGCATAATTCACTCCTTCATTCAGTAAGTAAAAAGATTTACTTCGGACCAACAGACAAATCTTGGTATAAGACATCATTATGAGTAATGTTGTTTTAATGAGTTTTAATGTTAATGTTGACCAATGACATGTCAACTCCATATGAATCATACTAGGCAAATGGAGTGAAAAAAGAATCATTAGCAGTTAAAGATGTATTTACTGCTCCTTGTTTCACATAAGCTTGCCACATATCTCTTAACGCTCACATGACCTCATCTCTCATTGGCTGCTGTCAAGGTATATACTGTTGTGTAGTAAAAATGAATTTGTTATTTAACATGATATATCTTAATATGTTCGAAGAGCATTGTAAGATTTATACTTTCAGATCTGTATGAATTAAATATATGAGGGCCGTTCAGAAAGTAACCTCCGGTTGATTGCAAAAAATTCACCAAGTTAAATAAAAATATTTTAATATAAACATCTTACAACTACATCTTTGCACTATTTTTCTACATAGTCTCCATAACGATTGAGGTACTTATCATATCTGTTCACAAGCTTTGAAATTCCTTCTGCATAAAAATCACCCGCTTGTGCCTGGAGCCAGCCTGTGACCGCATCTTTGAGCTCTTCGTCGTCATCAAACCGCTGGGACCCAAGCCATGTCTTCATATGCATGAAGAGGTGATAATCGCTTGGCGCCAGATCTGGGCTGTAAGGTGGATGGTTGACAATGTCCCACTTGAAGGACTCAAGAAGGTCTGTTGTTCTGCGAGCAGAGTGAGGACGGGCGTTATCGTGCAAAAAAACGATACCGGAAGTCACGATGAATAGCTGCTGCAGAATATCCTTTGGCTGTAAAAAACCTTATAACAGCACGCACTTCACATTTGGCGGGGTTTTCTATTGCAGCACACATTTCAAACGGCCACATACACTAAACTAGCGCAGATACGATGTTCACTTGACCACGGCTTAATGCCGACTGACCTGCTGAGTGCGTGAATGCACAGATGGCGTCGCTACTCCCCCCACTACCCGCACGTGACCGATCAGGGGTTACTTTCTGAACGGCCCTCGTATTACACAACAGAGTAAATTTATTTGGAATGCATGTTAATTCTTAAAATAAAGAGGTGGATCCTTTGCTTCAGACCTGCCTCTCGGGATGAGTGATGATAGCAGGTGCATAATCAGTATTGGTGATGTATTGTTTATGGCTTTTATTGCTGACCTAGCTTTGAAGTGGATTTGTCATATAATCATTGCACTGCCTACAGTGCTGAAAGCATTAGCCAATTAGGATGAAGGGGAATGCAGTAAAATGCGAGGGATACACCTCAGTGGGGCAAGGTTATAGCAAACCTTAGGATAATGCTTTGAGGATACATATTCCCCTCCTTTTTTTTCTTTCTTTTGTAAAAATAGAGTTTACATACTGACCTAACAGTGCAGAATGCTACATATAATGCAAAAAAAATGTTGTATGTTTGATCTATCTGTAAACAAAATATTCACTCATACTGCAATAACCAATTACTGCTAAAATATTTGCATTTGATGCTTCCCCTGATGGATTCAGTGCTTATGCAAGTGAATCTAAATGTGCCTGATGTCATTTTCCTAAGTGAATATTGCACTTGTTTCTATGTGTAATATTAACTTTGAAACTAAACTAATAACAAACTGGTCTATGGAAAATGAAAGGCAAACATTCATTGGCTTCTATGTTTAGTACACAAAAATATCAGCAGCATTCAACACACTCTATATTAAGTTGTGCAAGTAATATTTTATTTTTATTTAACTACTTAACATTGAATTTAACTGTAAATAGATGTCCTATAAATTCAATGAAATGTTGGTTTATTCTCTTAAACTTAACTCAAGCATTATGAATCAGCCTGAACATACAACAGATTTAAAATATTTCAGTCTTACTTTGAGTGTTTTTCACCTGTTATCACTGATGATGTATCATCAATATACCTGTTAATTTAGACCACTAGTGGTTCTTTTACAAGCCAATAATATTGCTCTCGGCCTATAATATCAATAGCAACAACATGTTTTACTCATGTGATGCCATTATTTGATACTTATTAGTAAAATAAAATTAGATTAAAGCTGTCATTTGCATACATTGAAAGTCATTTATCATGTTCTACTATGGTAGT